>PVLA01001930.1:0-308266 GCA_004027455.1 Hydrochoerus hydrochaeris | reverse complement strand
AATTAATTGTGATTAATTGTTAGTTTCATTTATAGGGCCAGAGTATATTATTATAAGTTTAGAATATAATAGAATACACTAGGAAGAAATATTATACAAAACAAATAAATACAAAGCAAAGTAATTTTGAAAATAAACACAATAATGTGATGCAGTTAGCTATTATTGGTCCATACTTGGAAGTTTTTATGAGTAAAACTTGTGGTAGTAGGTCAAGAAAAGTGTAGTTAGGGAATAGCCTCATATATGCAGACACATACATATCCATAAGTTTAATATATAATAGAGATGGTGCCAGAAGAAGCAGTTTATAAATTTTTAAGATGCTATTTAGAAGTTGACTATATGTGTTAATTCAATTAAGTTATTCTAGGTGAAACCCAGTGACTCCCAAGCTGCCTGCATTCAGCCTGGCAAACCAAATATGCACAGAGTGCTCTCTAGCCCACTGGGAATCTTTGGTGCTTCACTCCAAGACTAGTAACACCCCACCCAGGGACCACAAGAGGCTGGAGCCATTTGGTAAGATCTGTATAAGGACCTCCATTCAAGTGGGGAAACTCCCTGCAATAGGGATAGATATCAGCCCAAGAAACAACTGAAACCTTGAATTCAGCTTCCCTAAGGGAATATAGAAAATGAAAAAAAAAAAGAGCAAAATTCAATCTTAAACATGTCCCAAGCAAGCCTAGGAGACATGGACATAGAGGAAAATGTAAGCCATACACCTGAAACTCTTGAAATGATAGCAACTGAAGGGATGAAACGACTCCAGGAAGCTATGAAAGAACTCAGATCAGAAATAATCTCCCAGATAAAAGAAGAAATGACAAATGCAATGAAAGAAATGTTGAACACATCTAAAGAAGACATAGTTAAAAAATTAAAGGAACAATGCAAAAAAGATAGAAACCTAGAATGAACAATATAAGAAAGAAACAATGCATGAAAGACTCAAAGAGATATACAGGAAATCAAAAATTCCATGGAAAGTTGGCAAAACCACATCAGTGAAACTGAAGATAGATTTTCAGACCTCAAAGACAAGATTGCAGCTAGAGAACAGGAAAGGAAAGATCTTTTAAAAATAACAAGGAATCAGGAACTAACAATTCAACAGCTGCAAGATGATGCAAAGAAAAACAACATAAGATTGATAGATAAATGAAAAAGGTGACAACCCAAATGATATCAAGAGGCTATTTACAGAAGTAATAGCTGAAAATTTCCCAAACATGAGAATGGAAACTGACATACAGATCAGTGAAGCATGTAGAACTTCAAATAGCCATAATCAAAATAAAACTACACCCAGACATATAATAATCAACATCCCAGAAATCCAACATAAGAAGAGAATATTAAGAGCTGTTAGAGAGAAGAGACAGATCACCTATAAAGGAAAGTTTATCAGAATCACAGCAGACTTCTCAACAGAAACAATAAAGTCATGAAGAGCATGGAGTGAAGTATTACAGATCTTAAAGGAAAATAACTTCCAACCCAGATTGATGTACCCTGAAAAACTGTCCTTAAATTGATGGAGAAAAAAAAATACTTCCCACAACAAAGAACAGCTGAAAAACTTCATGACCACCAAACCAACATTGTGAAGAATACTACAGTACATTCTAGATAGATGTAGGAATAAAACCACTAAGCAAGGCAAACAATTAAACAGAATGGAAAAGTAAAGAATCAGCAGCAGAAAGATAACATGTAAAAAATAAACATATATATATAAAACCATTGCAGCCATTACTGTAAATGGCCTCAATTCACCAATTAAAAGAAGCAGACTGGCAGAATGGATCAAGAAACAACATGCAACCATATGCTGTATATTAGAAACCCATCTAAACAAAAAGAAAATTCATATATGAAAAGTCAAAAAAATACTCCATGCAACTGGAACTCCCAAAAAAGCAGGAGTAGCTATTCTTTTTGCAGACAATGTGAACTTTAAACCATGAATGACCCAAAAATATAAAGAAGTAGTGACTAGTTAGTGGAAAACTTCAAGAGGAAGAGATAACAATCTTAAATATATATGCACCAAATTTGGGAGCACTAAGCTATACAAAGCAAATATTAACAGAAATGAAAAATCAAACAAGCAATAACACAATTATAATAGGAGAACTTAACACACCATTGACACAAAGGGACAGATCAACTAGACAGAAAATCAGCAAAGAATAACAGAACTAAATGTGAACAAATGGACTTGGTGGACTTATACGGAGTGTTCCACCCAACAACATCAAAATACACATTCTTCTCAGCAGTGCATGTGACATTCTCTAAAACAGACCATATACTAGCCCACAGAACATACTAAAAGTAAATGCAAAAGAATTGAAATTATCCCATGCTTGTTATCAGATCATTGCACCATGAAACTAGAAATTAATGACAAAAGAAACTGCAACAACACCACAAACACATGGAAATTGAATAATACACTCCTGAGAAATCAGTGAGTCACAGAGGAAATTAAAGAAGAAATTAAAAAATATCTACAAGCAAATGAAAATATAAAAACAACTTAACAGAACCTGTGGGATGCAATGAAAGAAGTACTCAGAGAAAAATTTATTGTGGTAAATTCCCACATCAGGAAAACAGAATGAACACAAATAAGCAACCTGATGCTACACCTCAAACATCTATAAAAAGAAGAGCAAGTCAAGCCCAAAGCCAAAAGAAGGGAGGAAATTATAATGATCAGAGCAGAAATCAATGCAATAGAGACTAAGAAAGCAATACAAAGAATCAATGAATCAAAGAGTTGGTTCTTTGAAAGAATAAATAAAGTTGACAAACCCCTAGCCAACCTTATTTAAAAAGGAAATAAAAAACTCAAATTCAAGCAATGAAGAATGAAAAGGATGAAATCACTATAGACCCTGTGGAAATACAAAAGACCATCATTACCTATTTCAAAAACCTCTATTGTCATAGGTTTGATAACACAGAAGAAATGGATAGATTCCTAGAAACATATGAATTACCAAAACTGGATCAAGAAGATGTAATACTTCTGAATAATCCAATTTCTATTAATGAAATTGAAAATGTAATTAAGTCCTTACCAACAAACAAGAGCCCAGGCACAGACAGATTCACTGCAGAATTCAATAAGAAATACAAAGAAGACTTAATGCCAACACTCCTCAAACTCTTCAATGAAATTGAAAGAGAACCAATTCTCCCTAACTCATTCCTGGAAGCAAGTATTACTGTAGTACCAAAACCAGAGAAAGACCCAACCAAAAAAGAAAACTACAAGCCAATCTCCCTAATGAACATAGACACAAAAGTTCTCAATAAAATACTGGCAAACAGAATGCAGAAATTAATCAAGAAGATTATGCACCATTACCAAGTGGGATTCATCCCAGAAATGCAGGGATGGTTCAATATAGACAAATAAATAAATGTAACCCACCATATCAATAGATCCAAAAATAAGAATCACATAAGCATTTCTATAGATGCAGAAAAAGCTATTGATAAGATCCAACACTCATTCAAGGTAAGAACCTTACAAAAAATTGGAATAGATGGTCTTTACCTCAATATGATAAAGGCCATCTATGACAAACCAACATACAGCATCATATTAAATGGCCAATAAAAGAAAGCCTTTACTCTAAAATCAGGAACAAGACAAGGATGTCTATTATCACCACTGCTATTCAATAACAGTGCTAGAAATACTAGCCAGAGCAATTAGAAAAGAGACAGAAATAAAAGGAGTAAGGATAGGAAAAGAAGTTAAATTATCATTATTGCAGATGACATAATACTCTACATAGAAGACCCCCAAGACTCCATTGAAAAACTCCTAAGTATAATAAATAAATTCAGTAATATAGCTGAATACAAAGTCAATACTCAAAAATCAATAGCATTGCTATACACAAACAATAAACTCACTGAGAGAGAAATAAGAGAAGCCACATCCTTCACAATAGCATCCAAAAATCAATCTAATAAAGAAGTAAAAGACCTATTCAGGGAAAACTATAATACCCTGAAAAAGAAGTCAAAGAAGATCTCAGAAAATGGAAAGACATTCCTTGTTCATGGA
Organism: Hydrochoerus hydrochaeris; assembly: GCA_004027455.1. Lineage (NCBI taxonomy): Eukaryota > Metazoa > Chordata > Mammalia > Rodentia > Hydrochaeridae > Hydrochoerus > Hydrochoerus hydrochaeris. The sequence goes on along the minus strand of PVLA01001930.1, from coordinate 304,170 downwards.
TAGGAAGAACAAATATTGTGAAAATGGCTGTTCTCCCAAAACGGGTGCACAGATTTAATGCAACTCCAATCAAAATACTACTGGCATACCTCACAGACCTAGAGAAATCATTCCTAAAATCCATCTAGAACCAGAAAAGACCTAGAATAGCAAAGGCAATTCTGAGCAACAAAGCAAGGCAGGAGGCATCACAATCCCTGACTTGAATTTATACTATAAAGCTACTATAAAATCAGCATAGTACTGGAATAAAAACAGACCTGAAGATCAATGGAATAGATTAGAAGATACAACTACAACTACAAACATACTCAGCCACCTTATCTTTGATAAAGGGGCCAAACATGTTCACCGGAAGAAAGATAGTTTCTTTAGTAAATGATGCTAGAAAAACTGGCTCTCCATATGCCGAAAACTAAAACTAGATCCATGCCTATCACCAAGTACTAAGCTGAAGTCAAAATGGATAAAAGATCTAAATATTAAAACAGAAACACTAAATCTGTTGCAAGACAAAGTAGGTAAAAATCTTGAAGACATAGGGGTAGGTAGAGAATTCATGAACATGAATCAAACCACAGGGGAAATACTTTCCAGAATCAATAACTGGGGTCTTGTCTTATTAAACAGTTTTTACATGTTGAAAGAAATCCCCAACAGAGTAAAAAGGAAACCCATGAATTCTGAAAGAAAATCTTAGTCAACTGTCCTTCAGGCAACGGACTTCCATCTAGAACATATAAAGAATTAAAAAAAATCAGACCCCTGAAATTCAAAGACCCAATCCAAAAATGGACATCAGACATGAATACACAGTTCACAGAAGAAGAAATAAAAATAGCAAATAAATACATGAAAAATGGTCAGCATCATTGGTCATTAGAGAATTTTAAATTAAAACCATTGCACTCCAGAAAGAATGGCCAGGATAAAAAAAACTACCAACAAATGCTGGAGTGGTTGCACTGTTGGTGGGAGTGTAGACTGGTGCAGCCACTGTGGAGGTCAGTCTGGAGGTTCCTCAAAAAGCTGGGATTGGAAGACCCATTTGATCCAGCTATTGTACTTCTGGGCATATCCCCAGAAGAACTGAAAACATCATACCACAGTGATATACGTGCATCCATGTTTATAGCAGCACAATTTGTAATAGCCCGATCTTGGAAACAAACTAAATGTCCATCAACTGAGGAATGGATAAAAAAGATGTGGTAGTTTTATACAATGGAGTACTACTCTGCTATAAAGAATGATCACATTGAGATATTTATAAGTGGATGCAACTCAAGACAATACTCATAAATGAAATAAATCAAACTCACATGAGTAAATACCATATTGTCTCCCTAGTATAAGAAATGGTAAGAGTACATAAGATACAAAATCCTCAATAAATACAGTGAAAGGATAAGTATTTGCTCATAGGGGAAAAATAATATCTCAGGGAAAATGAGGAAAAAGAAAAAGGAAGAGAAAAGAAAAAATATCTACATTTGTATAAACACACTTAGGATAGCTAAGAGGATTGTGCTACAAATTCTATAAGTTCATAGAACAAAACAGTTAATATTCATAGGATTGTAATAATTTTGCATGTTTGTGGCAGGTGACCTGAGAAACTCTTGAAGATCACTTTTTAAAATATCAACCTTAGTTGTGTTCCTACCGCCATGTTTTCAAAGCCTGTATCATCATTGATACAGGTTCCTTGTTGTTGTTGTTGATTTGTTTATTTTGTTTCTTATTTTTCTAGTAATCTGATTTGTTTTGTTTTGTTTTTTGCTGTAATGCAGGGAAAAGGAAATATATTAAAGGATAGATGTACATGTAGAGGCTTATACATGCCTAGAACTTCTCCTAAACATGTTACAAGAATTGATTATATTATGCATGATGAAATGAATAGCTGCTTTGAAGAAAAATAAACACTATGGTAGCCATTGCTGATTCCATATCGTCATGCTGTAAAATCCAGTAATGCTTCTAGTCTTTGTTCAGAGTGGTTTTAGTCTGTTTTGTATTTTGTAATTTCAACATACATGAAGGTATAGACAACTCTTGAAGAGAACAAGAGACATTATGGCAGCCATTGTTAATTTTCCTATTGTCTGGTTTTGAATGCCTGTAATACCTTTGTTACTCTGTCTTGATCAGTTTTATACTATTTTGTTTTGTATGAATTCATTGTGTTTGAAGATATAGACAAATATTTAGCAGAAAACAAGGCACGTTATGGTAGCCACTGTAGATCTCCTGTTGTCTTGCTTTGAAATCTGTGTAACTTACATTGTTTTGCTTCTGATCTGCTTTGTTCTGTTTTGTTATGTTTAGCTCTACCATTTTTAAAATAAGTAAAATTAAATTAAATAAAACAATGCAAAATGTCTTACTTTGAAATCTATGTAACTTACATTGTTTTGCTCCTGATCTGCTTTGTTCTGTTTTGTTGTTTTTAGTTGTACTCTTTAAAAAAAATAGATATAGATATAGATAGATAGATAGATAGATAGATAGATAGATAGATAGATAGATACTTTGTGTAGAATACACTCGGGATTTCTACAAAGTATTAAGAAAGTGATAACACAAAATAGATTATGAGGGGGAAGGGTAAGAAAAGACTAAAATAACAGCGTGAAAAATCCAAATCAGTAACAAAATGGCAATTATATCCAGTAAGTTGGCAGAAATGTTAAAGTTAGGTGTTAACAAGTGATAGTAAAACATTTAGGACAAAAGAAAAATTATATATATATATATATTTACCTACATCCATACATCCACACACATCTCAGTGGTTATAATATAAGAGAATGACAGTGTTTCCATGTTAGTTTTATTGTTTCAGTTTTGCAACTAAGGGGAAATTTTTTATTATAGTCAAGTTTGTAGGAATATGGATGTGCAAATGGGTGTGCAGAGAAGTCCTTTTTCCCATCCTTGTCATGGTCTGGAAAGTTTGTATTTATAATCCTATGGAAAAGTTATTGGAATTCTAGTGGATTAATTCTAATCTACCACCTCCAGTGCAACCCATGGCGAGAATAAAGACTCTAAGACACACTTATTGTTATGGGGAGCCATAGCGGGTCCTAAGTCTACCCAAGATGAAGGTCCTCTGGAACAAAGGCTTTGACCCAGGGCCTAACCTGGATTTTATTGATTCATGAAGAAGGGAGTGGCTACAGGAAGAGTGACTGGGAGAAGAGCAGGAATTACATAAGTGTTATAAGCCCAGCTAGCTATGAGCTGAAGGTACCTCAGCAGTACTCAGAGAGACAAATCTGCATAACACAGCTAAGGTAGCATTTAATGTTGAGGCAGTGGTGCTTCAGTTCTCAGTGCAAACTTCTGTACCCTGAGAGTTCATAGCCTCCTTTTTGAGTCAACAGCCCTGGAAGCATTGGCTCTTGAGCCTGGTGGGCTCAACCATTTAGGGAGACACTGAGGCAGGGAAACAGGAACTGTGTCTAGCTTCAAAGATTACACCTCAGCCAGCCCTTTACATTGCTTAGAGCCACCTGAAGGGAAAAGGAAATAGCTTAGACAGCTCTGTATATATCATTACATAGAGATAGGCCTAGGTTTAGCCAAAATCAAAGTAATTGCTTTGCATTTAAGGAAAGTCATCCAGGTGGTCTTGTACACAGCAGTTATTAAATACCTACTTTGGGTGAGGAAAAACATTTACTATCCTATATATTTATTTTGACTCTCTTCTTGAAGGTAAAAATGTTCACAATGGAAAAATATACTATTTATGAGCAAAAATTAAAATTAGCAGCTTAACTGAAATTTTAGACACATGTCAACAATTAAAAACATTTGTATTGACTATTACCCAGTAATGCAATATATATTGAGTTTAATCATGTATTCAACAATATTCCTTATATTAATCTTCTAAAGCAGCTAGAACAATTTCCGATCAATGGAAATTGTTCTTCTTCAAATAAGACTGAGGCAGGGGAAGATATGAAACCATAATATGACATAGCTACTATTACATATCTGTACTGGCCAAAGAGAATTGTGAGAATGATAGAATTGACCTGAATTTGAGATTTGTACTTGTGTTATCACAAATAATGTGCAAGTCACGCATCATTATACATGTTGCAAGTTAACAGTGATTATCTTATCAGTTGGATTAATAACGACCCATTCAGAGAACAGTGTCTGGAGACAGACATATAATGTGTCTCTCAACAAGAAGACAAAACCAGAGTAAGCACACGAGCCACTTCCTGAACCAGAGTGGGATGCAAGCCTGCGAAGCGATAGCCTACATATGGTCAACCTTCACAATGTGAATTGAAGACATACGCAGCAGTATGAAGACTGATGGTTATTACATTATGAGCATTTTCTATGAAATAATTTTGCCAAGATAATGCTATTAAATGATCACTAGAAAAATGTATGTTCCTTGATGTGTGCAAACACTTTTAAGAATCTCTCAGTTGCTATATTAATAAAAATGAGCCAATGCTAGAGAACTCTTAAATCTGTTTTTTCTCTCATTTTTATCTGATGATCTAGCTTCTTAATATAGTATGTAAAGAAGAAAATACCCATGGGACCTAATCAGATATATATGTTTATATTTTTTTCGCATATCTGTATCCATATATTTTGCTTTTCATCTCTTCCTATGAATGAACTGTGTTTCCTTTTCTCTGAAGCCAGTTCCTCATTAAAGCCTTAGATTCCATTCTGTTACAGAACATTGCTATCTAAATTTTTCCTTTTTTCTCCTTCATTAAAAATTACTATTGAGCCTACTCCCTTAAAACAAATTCCAAGTCTTCCTTCTCTTATAGCAAAATTCCTTAATAGAATTGTTAGTTATCATTTTTTCATGATTCTTTTCATTATCTTTTAAAACAACACTAAGTAGACTTTCATTTCCACAGACTGAAAAGTACATTTGTGAAAGTCATGACATCCTTCAGGATGCTGAATATGTTAATCAGTTTTCAATACTTACAAACCTTCACCTTCAGTAACATTTGACTTATTTCAGGATTTCGGCACCTCTACGCTGCTTTACAGCCCAGAGAATTTCACTGTGGAGCAGTATGATTTTAATAGTTTTCAAACCACTTCCAGAAGGTGGCAGTACTTTGCCATAAGGAAAGTGTAACATCACTGATTTACACACTTTGCCTTTTGTGCTACTTAGACTTGTATACTACAAATTTTTAATATTTTGTTTTAATTACCACTCTTTTTTCAATCCCCTATATTAGTTCTTCTATTTCTCCTCAAATTACTTACATTGTATTATTCCAGAAGTCAGACATTTGGTATCTCGTCTAAAAAAATAAGCTACTGCTTTTTGATGAACTCAATCATTTACATGGCTTTAAACACCCTGGAAAATTAAGTAGTTCACATTTATATTTCCATGTCAGACCAGTTTCTTAAATTTCTGATTCTTATTGCATTACCACTTATACAGCCAATAAAATCTCCAAATTGCATTCTTCAGAACTTGAACTTCTATCTTCCCTTTAACTACTTACTCCAACTCAGTCAACCTCAAGTTTTAACTATCTCAGTTGATCAAAACTCTAACTTTCTATTTGTTCAGGTTGAAATTTTTAAATTATCTTTCACTCCTTTTTTACTTATAGTATATCTAATTCTCTTAAAAACAGTACATATTTTCTCTACCCTACAAATACCACCACAATCCCTTCACTTATCATGAGGATCATTATTGTTATTCTAGCCCAACTTACTTTTGTCTCTCACTTGGGTTACTTCACCTACATTTCTACCGTCTATCTTGATCCCTTTAATTTATTTTTAATACAGCGGTCATTAGAATGAATATTTTGAAGTTTAAGCTTATTTTCTTTGCTCACAGTCCTCCAGTAACTACACTTTCCTTAAAGTAAACCCAGCATAACTGCCACAGCGCCACATCGCCTGGCCTCAATTCCATTCCTCGGCCCTCTTTCTCACTGTCCATCCCAGCTCCTTGGGTCACAGCTATGCCAGGCATATCCTTTCCTCCAGGCCATCCCAGTGGTGGCTGCACCTGCTTGGAAAATCGTTTCCCAATCATCTGCGTGATGTACTCCCACTTCAGAAATAGAAATACTGGAAATTTTCTATACATGTTTTTTCAACTCTTCCTGTAACAATGACACAGCATATGATCTAAACTTTCTAATCAGATCCATGCAAATCAACTTATTAAATTTAAACTAACAAACCTAGCCCCATAATATGCAAGGGACAGGTAGCCTCTCTACTAGATACAATTGTGTGAAATAATTTGAGCATTTCCTTCTCACTGCTTGCCTCTTCTAAAACTCTACAGAGATAGCTAATAAATTATTGCTTTAGTTTATCTGAGCCAGAGTTAATTTGTGTTTCTTGTAAATAAGAGTCACAATGGGTAACTATAACAATGAACTCCTATACAGGGTATAGTTGTGAACACCTGTAACCCCCGCACTTAGGAGATTAAAGCAGAAGAATCCTTATGAGTTCAAGGCCATCCAGAACTACACAGAGAGATCCTGCCTCAAAAGAAAAGAAAATGGAACAAAGCAACAACAAACAATGAGCTCACATACATACATTTATGAAAAGCTAAACAATTTATGTGGCAAATATATTAATATTTAAAATGTACTTATTTAACCTAACCATTTTCTTTTCTGGAACGTTATTAAAGATACATATAGTCAAATTTATCAAAATTATGATATCAGTATACTTACCACAGTTTCTTGTGACAGCAAACTAGGAAGAATAAAAATACGTACAAATTTGCAAATGCTTAATACTTTTAACAGCAACAACAAAAAAAAAAACCTTAAAACTAGAATCGTGAAGGCCAGAGAAATCTTAGGAACATTGAGCTCTTTTCAAGGTGCTTTTTTGAAAAGTTTCCCACTTTCGAGGGCAGCTTCCAAGATACATCTTGTACTGCTTGCAAACTGTATAGTGTGTGTGTGTGTGTGTGTGTGTGTGTGTGTGTGTGTAGGAGCTAGTTATTTGTTTCTTTTTTTCATTTCCATCTTGCTTCATCTCATCTTTGACCTATCAGTATGGGGCAGCCTGCCTGAGAAGGTCTTTTTTAGTAGCCAAATGTTCAAAATCCTTCAAATTTAAATGTCACTGTCCATGCTCCTGATGCGTGAACCAGTCTCAGTCCTGTATGGAGGTGTCGGGCCTATGAGTGACACAGAGTATCATACCCTCAGCTAGACACTGAAGCAATGCTCCTTGTTCTTGGACTCCTGGGATGTCTTTGAAGAAATCAGCTTCTCCTCTCTTCTGTTGAGATAAAAATAAAACAATTCTCATAGCTATTTAATTTCTAATAAAAATTTTCAAAATTATTAAGAATCAACAGTAAAATTTTCTCCTCTTAAGCCTATAACACTCACACACACACCCCACATGGTACTAGACACCCAACTCTGTATGTGAAGTTGGATCCAATTAGAACAACATCTTGCCCTGCAGAATTGAGAAAAAGAGACACATTCAGAAGAGACTAGTCTGCATTTCTACTATCAATAGTTTATTTTAAATTATTTGTTTCAAGTCACTAACGGCAAGTACAAAGACGGGATGGTCCTAAAGTATAAAATGTTGCCAGCATCTATTATAACTTAATATATGATAGTCATTAGAATTTATTCTGTGTCAGAAATTTCTGTGTTTTACACACGTACATTCAATCATATAAGCAAACTCAAAAGGGAATGCTGTATTGTTCCTATTTTAACTACACTGACGTTTAGAGGAATTCTCAAGAGGTGGAACCAAGATCTCCATACACTTGGCCTGAATGAAAGTCTATGTTTGTAAGTAAAGCATTGCATTTTTAGACTTTGTAACCCCCCCCAGGGTTTTCCTGTTTCCTATACAAAGAAGAAAATGTAAGAATAAATTATCTATTTTTTATTTTTCTCTGCCAGACAATAAACACTTCACCCTCATAAAGTAGCAATGTTGAAGGAATAGAAGAAATTTAGAAGATCTTTTGAAGTGTAATCTTACTTTTAATGACATAAACATAGAGGTTAAAGACCTTAGTTCTTATGTCAAAAAAAAAAAAAACACTTTCAAGCCACTTTTGAGAATTAATATCATTTAAGCAAAAATGAAATCATATTTTTCTTGGTTATTGTAACTGATATAAAGTGAAAACTTATCTGCTATCTTCAAACACTGACTACAATTTACATTTAACCAGAAACCCAAAGGTGTAGAAATTAAACTAAAAATATATGAAGGGGTTGCATATCAATCTTTGGCATTGCCAAATACTTACTTGTTCATTGATATAAACTGTGGATTCTTACTGCTAGCTAAGCAGTACATTTCTTGCACTTAAAGGCTACTTTTCTGCTCAAAATTAAACAGAAAGAAATATACAGCCCTAGTACTCTTGTTTTTGCTTTCGTTTTCTTTTTGGTGTTGTGATAGACCCAATTTCCTTGCATATGCTAACCACATACTCTACTTCTGAGGGTACATCTCCAGCCAATAATATTGAAGATCGCATTTTTTTTCTTCCAACAATGGTATTCCAGAGAGCGCTGGTGAGTTGAGAAAAAAAATATAAAACTTTAAACATAACTGAGAAGAAAGGATCTAATTGCATAGAATAACCAACAAAATCAACCAAATTGTTTTATAAAACTTTCTTTAGAATTTGCACTGCAATGTAATTCTTCACAGTGGAGAAACCTAAAAGCTGTGTTCAATAATTTAAATTCTATAGTTTAGTGAACTATAACTGAAGGACAGCTTGTTGCTTGAAGAATGTATTAATGTCATTGCTTATTTCACCAAATGTCTTCGGTGCTGTAAGTAAAGTTCACTGGGTTAAAGGAACACTTTCACTAAACATCAAAGCACAGACAAAATCAGCAGTGTATGTGAGCTCCATGAATGCTCCAAGACACTAGTTTTTCACTCAGTGAAATGGCACTTGTCTTTCTGGTCTACTATTTCTCTTGTGATCAAAATGCTTTATAGAAGCAAGAAATCTCATGTCCATTGATATAAAACACAGGTCTTCATTAAGATGTATGTCTGATGAAATTTTCATCTTCTAGGCATTAAAAGTTTAATAGGAATTTTCCTACATGTAATCATGGAATTTTTTTCCTGAGTGGTAACTTGGGATGTTTTGTTTCAGTTTCTTGCTATGACTTCTGTTATAATTTCCATCCATATGTACATGATTCAACAGGCAAAATATGTGACTTATTTTATTTTAAAATCTTCATGTTTATAATGGCATTTTATTCAGTCATTAAAAATTAAAATACTGTCCTGTTATTTGCAAAAAAAATGGTTTGAACTGCAGGTCATTTTGTTAAGAGAAATAAACCCCACGTAGATAAAAAAAATATGTCTTCTTTCTCATCTGTAGAAACTGAAATGTTGATTTCCTAGAACAACAGAGTGGAATAGTGATGACTAGAGACCAAGAAGGGGAAATGAAAGAAGGAACAAAAGGAAATTTGGTAAGGTACACGAAATGACAGAAAGGAGGAGTTTTCTTTTTCTTTTTTTTTTTTTAATCCCATAAAGGGTTATCTGTTTGTTGCAATGATCCATCATTTAAAAGTAACTTAATACAAAAGGTCCCTACATATATGTGATTAATGTTTGATAAGATATCGTCATTACTCTGATTTATCATTTTATATTGTATTAACATATCAAATTGTTGACTTGTATAAAGACATACCAACATTACATCTCAGTAAAGAAAATCTCTGTGTTTGGAAATAGATGTTGATTTTCAGGACATAGGGTAGTTAAGGATATAGTCATACTGATGAAAAGATAACTTGTGGTAAAATATACAGGGAAAAATTAGAAACAGGCAAATTGTTTATTTCATTCAATGTAAAGAAGATTTACAGCTACTCCATGGACAGGCCAATGATATGCATATGCTCTGACATGAAAAGAATCGCTTTTCTGTATGATGTACCAAGTTTCATATGAATGTGGAAGTCTGATTTTACTTTTCTTGATTGTTTCACTGGTAAGTAAGATGTTTGTCTACTTCTCATGTTTCAATTGTGGGTTATTGGAGTAATTTTCCGTGAGGTTTTGATGGCTGTGAATGCTTACCCATAATGTATAAACCCCTGCTTTACATTCCCTCAGCTGTAAATGGCTGTCCTAAAAAATCCAAAAGGGTGTAAGTACTGATTTTTTTAAGCTTTAGGAAACAACGCTTAGGCACTTAGTCTCATTTGACATTGAGCTCAAAAGTAATATTTCTCAACTAAGAACTGACAAAAATCTAGGGTTCTGATTGTGAGCCAATTTTCAATTCCATAAACTATTTCATCCCAAGAACATGAATGTGTTAAAATGAAAAGTGGTGCAAACAGAATAAAAGAAAAGCTAAAGTTGCTATCTGATAAATTAAACATGCATAATTTATCTCACCCTGACTTAGTGACTGCCAGCTTGAATAATTTCCCCAGGTATCCCATCTTAAAACAAATGCACACCAATTTTCCTTGGCAATGAAGACAGTAACAACGGTGTTACCGAGGAAGAAAAGGGAAGGAGGATGCAGAGAGGGAAGCTATAAAGAAGGTGAGAGCAGGCAACAGTTCATAGCCAGGTCTGTATATTCTGATGATAAATTATATCAAAGATTCCCCAGATTCTGCTTATGTCAGGATTGTGATATATTATTGCCTCTTGGGCTTCAGTTTTCTTTGTGACACAGTTTTAACTTTAATTCTCTTCTTTAGTTTAGTTTAGCCTGTTTCTGTATAGACTATACTGACAAGTTCAATTTGTAAGCAGTTAAGTTACATCTGAATAGTTAGTGCAGTATCAAAAATGACCTCCAATGCTCTATTGATCAAAACATTGTGGTTAATTATATCCATTCTACTTCAAGTTTTCCTGTAGACTTTTTCAGATATGTTTTAATACTCTGACAAAAAGTTTGAAACTACCTAATATAATTTGAGCCTATGAATAAATTTAATTCAACAACTTTCCTGCTTCCTTCAATATAGTGCTTGCGTTAATAATTATTTTAAAAAATATAATTTACTTTGTAGCAAATGCCATAACGATAATTAATTGCATATTTATTTATCAATCTAAGCTATTTAAAAACTACAAATGCAACTCAAAGCAGTTACATAAAAAGGATTTATTTGGCTGATACTGTTGTTAAGTCCATTAACAATACTGTTTTAATAGTTATGTATTTGTTTACATGTTCAAATATGAACACATTTCACATGCATACATTTTCTTAATCCTTTATTTCTCCATCTGTTCCCTAAATATTTAAGTTAATTTTCTTCTCATGAAAATAGTTTATTTTTAAAAATGTAAGACTTTTCTCACTCCCTCAAAATCTTAACACCAGAAATGGATTGATTCTAAATTTCTGAAAACTGATAATGGAGTTCAAGATTCCTTTTATTTCTATGTACCATGATTGAAGATGAATAACACTCAAATAAATAGTCAGCTATAGGCTTATACAGTGTTATACACAGAGTTCTAAGAAAGAGTTTCTTAGGGAGGGTGACAGAGGAAGACAAAGGCTTTTGGGAAACAAGACTGTGTGATGAGGAGAAAACCCAGATGCTCATTAAATGTAATTTAAGCAGCAAGAAGTTTTAATCAATTCTGTATCTGTTCCTATATCTATCTTCAGTTATTGATGTATATCCAAAACCTAATATAGAACTAGACAAAATGTAGAAGCTCACTTAAATATCTATTAACCATTATTATTGTTTTGTAGATATGAACCCACAACAAACTTATTGAATTTTAATTTTTCTTATTATTTTGTTTTCTCACAAATTTTTACTTCAGTGGATTTCTCCATGTGCATTTCACAAACAAAATCTCATTGAAATATTTATGTTCTATTAAATAATAATGTATTTTACACATTATGAACAGTGAAAAATGTAAGTATCATCATCGTTGATATTGATTGTCAACTTGATTGGCTAAAGAAAGAGACACCTAGAGAATTAGTAGAGCACAGGTCAGTATGGGTCTGGGTGAGTAATAAACAGGATCTGGTTTCTGGTCCCTTCCTCTTTGGCAGTTTTTCCCTTTGCTCCATTTCCACGCCAACATGAAGAGAGCAGCTTTACTCCATTATGACATTCTTATCATGAACTGAAGCCTCTGAAGCTGTAAGCCAAAAATAAACTACTTATTTAAATTGGTGGTTCAGGTTAATTATTCACAGGAACCAGAAATCTAACCAATGCACATATTTCTTATGTTAAAGAAATATGTATTTGAGATCATACAATGTTAAGTAAATATTTTAAATCATCATTTCAAAAAGTAAATTTATCCTATATTCTCACACTCATATCACCTCCCACCGAAATTACTATTATTAGTTGTTTTACCAGAATTCCTACCTTATGTTTTCTTTTGAAATCCATGTTGTGAAATTCTTATCAGATTAGTGTTACTAATATTCATTACTGTTTTGAGTAGTAAGATCAGATCCACAATCAGATCTTAATTCTGTTGCTTCATGTAAGAAACATGTACCTTACAGAGGAGACAGATGATAGCTAAAAAGATATTAATTGATTTAAATTATAAATATTAAACAATCAAAAGTAGCTGAACAAAAGACCAGTGTCATCATTGTAATATAAAATCAAAATTTCTCTTTTGCTTTTCCACATTTGAGTTAATTTAGACCTATAGCTCAACCATGAGTGGAGAGGCTTTAAGATAAGTTCCAGAAATGCTTTGGCAAATATACATAGCAAATCCACCAACCATATTTAATAATGAGAACTATCAATTGTTTCCAGAAAGCTTATACACTTCAGGAAAATAAATTTAAGAATAATCACAAGACTCTTTGATTAGTGATTATCAACTGCCAAATACCAGCAGAAAAAGATTACCATGAAGGATCCTGCAAAAGTACACTTTCCCCAAAATAAAAACTTATCATGCAGTGAGGCCAAGGTTTCTTCTGGTATCCTCTAGGGATCCCCTTGGTTCCTAAGTGTATAATCATCAATAATTTAACACCTAGCAAAATCATCATAGTTGTTCACAGATCTAAGAGTCAAGAGAAACTAAATAAGAATAATCCATTGAGAGCTACTGAAATACAATCATCTTTAGCTAGCTGAGTTAATTAAAAAATCATACTGCAACTTGTGTAAACTTCAGGTGATAAGGCACATAAAAATACCTAAGTGGCACCTATCTTTCTTCTGTTTATTTTATAAATCCAGACCCTGTGAAAAGCAGATGAGCCATAATGCACGACTGCAAATCACAGTAAACTTAAATATCCACCTCAATCAAAGCAACTTGACTAAACACAATAGTTCCACAAGAGCACAACACCGTTTCTGGGATTGTTATATATTAAACTGTCTAACCACTGTGTTATTTTCAATCCTCAAAAGATAGAAAAATGAGAATAAATGAGCGACTCACATGGGAGGCTCAGTAATTCATTGCCTGAATTTTCTCATTACTTGGTCAACTGCTCCACTTGTACCTGAGATCCTCTGGTCATCATAGGTGCACCTGAAAAGTGAAAATTAACCCATACTCTGGAAAGCCTTAAGAAGCAACTGTAGTATAAAGTTAGGAGACTACCCTCCAAAGGCTTAGAACAAGCCACATTAGTGACAATTTTAAGAATATTTCTCTATTCCAGCCTATGGAAGACCCTTTAAAGAAACATGAGTTTATTTGATCTTGTATCTACAAACACACTAAAAGATGGAGTGATTGTACATATGTAGGTATACATGTGTATGTTTGTGTGTTATATATATATATATATATATGATAGATAACAATACTACTAATCTCTGTAAATTCATCAAAAAGAACAGTTTGTACTCTCATTATTTAATCCATCATTTTTTCATGCCTAAATCTTGTAACCTAAACAACTACTTCTAAGATAACAGTATGCTATATATTAACTAGTGTTAATTTCTTATAATTTTTAAAATTCTGTATCATTTCTATCTTTTGTTTTGTTTTTAAAACTTAAAAATTTTTTAAAAATTAAAAAAAGAAAAGAAAGGAATGTTAAGTTGAAAAGTCAAATTCTTAAGAAAAATAATAAGAGATCATACATAATTTGAATTGAATTGCAGTTTGAAGTAGAAAACATAGAATGAAGTCCACTAATTCATTCCAAATCTCTTTGAGGTATGCCTGGATTCTCATGCATTATAAAAATCTCATGATTTTTGTACTGGAAAAAAAGTACAATAGATATTGTGAAAATGAAAGAGTAAGTAACTTCTCAAAAGGGAAGAACAACTGGAATGGGGGAAAGAAGAAAAGAAAGAAGAGAAAAGATGATAGATGGATAGATAGGTGGATAGATAGAAGATAGATAATTATATTACTAATCTCTATTAGTTCATCAAAAAGAATAATTTGTATGTTCATTTTTTGAACATTTTTTCATGCCTGTCTTGTAATCTAAACAACTACTTTGAATATAATCATATACAATATATTAACAATGGTTAATCTCTTAGTATTTTGAAATTCTGCCTCATCATTTCATTCTGTTTTCATTTCACTTTATTATTTATTTATTTTTTGGTGGTACTGGAGATCAAACTCACAAACTCACGCTTGCCAGGCAGACACTTAGGCCACTGAGCTAAATTCCCAGTCCCTCTTTTTTCATTAAAAAAAAAAAAAAAGAAGTCTAGAGAAAAAAAGGATCACTTACCAGTTTTTTTGAGATTCTGGGGTATGTGATATTTGAGGGAGCTCATCTCATCTATGCACGAAGGATGCACAAAAGCTTTTGAGTTTGAATGAAGTCTAGCACACGTAGAGCCTCTGCAGTTCTCAGTGTGAACCATGTTACCTAACCTCTCAATCCATATAATCTGGAAGACCTATATTAGTTAGAGTGTTTGTAACGGATGAAGACACTATATGAAGTCTCCAGGAACCATAATAATAGTGACAGCATGACCTTGTGTTTTCCTGAAACAAATATATATGTCACAAGAAAGAGAAGCAATCACTGCCGGAAAATAGTGTCAGAATGCCACTTAGCCAGAGAAACCACTGAGGGATCCATAGCCTTGAAATATCTATGTCTACAACTGCCCAACATAAACTTTGCACTTTCATAACATCAAGATTTTAAGTTAATAGATAAACACATAAACTCCATATTTAGTATTAGGTTTGATTATGTCTGTATAACATGTATAAGTTATAGAAAGCAATTGAGGAAGAGAGCCTTCATCAATACAGAGCAATATACAAACCAACAAATGATAGAATCTCAAAAATCAAATATAGATATGATTATGGATGTGAGAAAGTGCATGCATTTCAGTGTCTTGAATCAAGTGTCATAGAGAGCTTCCCTCTCAGGAGAGGATATAAATAGTTGTATAGATGAATTGATGCACAGTGCTTACCCATTAGTCCTCAGAACATTATCAAAAGAAAGCTCATAGATGAGTTCAAAAATATATCTCTTACAAGGCCTTCTTTAAGTTTCAGGTGCTCTAGGAGGTTCCCAGTGACCAAGAACAATGAGTAGGGTTGGGGTAGAATGGTTGAGTCTTCTACTTTGTAGCACCTATTCCTAGAAGAACATTTGCTTTTCATCTTATTTTGCTTGAATAAAGAATTTCCAGAGTTAAAGCCAAAGAAAAAACTTTCTCCTACTGAACAGAAGAAATACAAATATATTGCAAAACAACTCTCTGGTTTTCCAGGGTATGCAGTCTCTCTGAAATATTACACCAGAGCATTTGAATATATGCAGGCATGCAAGGAGATAATGCTTCCCATATCACTTAAAGGAGGACTTTCTTCAAACTGAGAGAATTTGAATAGAATATTTGAAATTGAAATATGAAATAATAAGATTTAAGAAAAGATAAAATGGAAGCATGTTTCAGGCAAGAAACATTACATGCTACAGGCTAGAGAGGCAAGCAAACTTTGTATTATTGCTATAGTAATTTATCACAAACAGTGAAAAGCAACAAGTGGAATTAATCATATCACTGTAGTTACATAGGTCTGAACTCTAGCACCAATCTCATGGGGTTAAAATCATGGTGCTGGCAGTTTCCACACACTAAAAAAGAACTCATTCCTGGTTTCAAGTGGAGCCAGGAAAATGGAATACAAAGAATGGATAGGAAACTATGCAATGTGTAATATTTGAAGATAGGAATTTTTCACCAATTCATTTTTATGCATAAACAATTCATGGATCCACTGAGTCAGAACCTTGAGAAGAGTAATTTGTATTTAATAATATTTTTAAAATATTCTTAATGAGATTTTTATCAATGATTTATAGAAAGACTGTGGAACATAGTACTAAATGATTGCCATTGTTCCTTAAATATAAGAAATACCCCAGAAAGACATCATTTATATACACATTCTAAAGGAAATAGTAAAGAAAAATATGGTACAGAAATTAGTGCCTAATAATTATACTTAATATTTGGACCTTAAAATTTAATAATTTTACATATTAAGCCATTCCTTCTTCATTCAGGAAAAACATATTCACGATAATGAAAAGTTTGATCAAAATTATGACATATCTTGCTTTAAAGGGGGCTCCCACTCAGAAAACATATGCATTTATCACGCTGTGGTGTATTTCCCCTAGCAGTGTATCCAAAACACTACTCACAGAGGAAGTTTTTCTCACAGTACTCTGAGCACCTGGAGCATAATGAGAAATACAAGTTCAATTAAAAGGATTCTTTTAGGTGCCTGCACGATTGGTTCAGAGAGAAAGCTTTATTTGTACACTTAAGCCATCTGTTTTCAGAAAGTAATTCACTTCCTGGGAAACTGCTGTTGATGAGGTATAAGAAATTTTGAAATGGGAGATTTTATCTTTGTTTCTTGTTGAGATTTTAAAAGGAAAGTGATAGTCTTAAGACCTTTTTTCTTCAGTCATAGTCATTGTTCTAACATGTGAATGCAATCATATCTTTTTGTCTTTTTCTCCTAATTTGCCATTTCCTATAGGATAAACATTGACACAACTAATAAAGCCCATTCTCATTTTGCTAATTACTTTCCTCTACCATGTTTTACCCTGGGTCTCCCTTTCTCTCCTGTGAGGTCCAACAATCAACAGTAAGTACACAAAGACTAAACTTGCACAGATATGCACTGAAAAAGACTTGTTAGATTCAGTTCCTCCGGAAGTAGAAGTCAATTTCCTGAGTGAAATTCACTTCTATTTGATCATTCTGTGTCTTTATAAGCAAGTATTTTATTTTTGATAAGTTTATGAGTTTACACTTTTTCATTAATATTTGCCTATGAAAATCTCAGTTATAGTTAGAATTCTGACTGTAGTCCAATACTTCATCTCCTATATTTCCATTATTAAACAATGTATTATGGTTGGATAAAAGTGGTTATTGTTAAAAAATATTTGAACGTAGGTTAAGACGAGTTGTATGCACCTTAAAATTCTATTACCAGGTTTATGTCATCTAGTTATGCACAGTAAAGATGGTTGTTATTGATTATGTTGTCATAAAAGAAAATACTATGATTAAATATGCAAACTCTTCAAGCATATTTTAACTGTTTTCTTGCAAAGATCATCATATGGGGTAAATTCAAGAGACCCGTGGAACTAACTAATGCCATCAATTCTCAATCTTTGGTAGTGTAGTTCTGTATTATCCTGTGCCTTTCAAATTGCACTAGTATTCTAGATCTCTTGAGGGTCAATTCAAAGAAAAATGTGAGAAATTATACATTAGTTTTACATGAAATATGCTTAAAATAGACTTTGAATTCAGAGTTTTTCATAGAGTTCATAAAGAGAAGATGAATGGTCTTTCAGCAGGGATTTGGTTTTAGTTTTATAGGAAATTATTTTTACTTTCAAACATACCCTTTTGAAATAATAAGTTAAAGACTAAATTTTAGGCAACTAATTTTAAACACTCAAAATTGGTTATTAAAGAATAGTTCACATAAAATATTCATTGATCTTTGAAAACTTTCCTTGGGGCTATAGTGAGTGTGATAGCACAGTCAGAATCTAAATATGCTCATGAAGAATCATTGGAAAGACTTCTCAAAAGTAATGAAAACTCAGTCAGTTACACACACAGAGCTGACAAGAGCCTGGATTTTTATTGAGGGAACAACACAGAGAATTCTACCTATGATTAACCGTGAGAGATGGTTTTTAATATACTAACCATTAACAGAAGAACTATGCAAACCACTGAAATTATACTTAACATATTTAAGTGTTAATATCTGTTTTTAATAGAAAATCAGATAATATCCAAATAAGTATTCCATTTTTTATTTTAAAAACAATAAGATCAAACAAGATAAATCAGATAACAATGACTGTGATACAGGACTTCAAAACAAGATAATAGGAAATCAACAATGACTACCATACGGCATCTTGTTATCTTTAAAATAGTTGCCTGCACTCTCAGACATAAAATCAAACAAGACAAAACATAAAAACCTAACAAAACAAAACAATGAAAATGATACAAGACTTCAAATCAAGTTAATAGGAAATTAACAATAGGTACCACCTTCCCTTTTTTTGACATTTTCTCCTCTTTCACTTTCACAATATCTATTCCACATTTTGGATCCCCCTAACTCTTTCAGTTTTTTTATACTAGAGTGAACAAGATGTTCACTCATGTGAGTCTGAACCATTTCACCCATGAATATGATCTCAAATTGCATCCATTTACCTACAAGAGCCTTAAGATTATCTTTTTTATAGCTGAGCAGCTCTCCATTGTATAAAAATACCATAACTTCCTTATCCATTCTGTAGTTGATGGTGAAGCTATTCCTGCTTTTTCTGGTTCCCTGTCACATGGAACATTGTTTTCTCTTCTTTGATTTTCAGTCTATGGATTTTCTTTCAAGTTGAATGTTTTTCTTGTATATTACATACTGATGGACCTTGTTTCTTGATCCACTCTGTCCATTTCTTTTTATTGGTGAGTTGTAGTAATCTACATTAATGCTTAAAACCAACATGCACTGGCTTGTCTCTGCCATGCTATTTTCCTGCTATTGACTCCCTACTTTTCCCCTCCATTAAATTGCCTCACTCAGTGATCCCAGTCGGCTGCTATTCCTGGGACTGTGGTCATATTTATCTCTCTCTAGAATATCCTTCAGTATTTTTTGTAAGGTTGGCTTTGTTATCATAGATTCTTTTTGTTGCTCTTTGTCATAGAAGTGTTTTATTTTTCCATTAATTTTGAAAGATAGTTTTTCAGGGTAAATCAATCTGGGTTGGAAGTTGTTTTCTTTCAGGTCTTAAAAAATTTCACTCTAAGCTCTTTTTGATTTGGTGGTTTGTGGTGAGAAATCTGCTGTGATTCTGACAGATTTTCTTTTATAGGAGATCTGTTTCTTTTCTCTAACAGCTTTTCATATTCTGTTCTTTTGATGAATTTCTAGAATCTTGATTACTATATGTCTAGGTGTAGATTTATTTTGATTATGGCTAGTTGGAGTTCTGTATGCCTCATGTATCTGTATGTCAAGTCTTTCCATGCTTGGGAAGTTTTCTGCTACTACTGTAAATAGACTTTTTATGTCATTTGTGTTGACCTCTGCTTTTGGCCAACATCTATAACTCTTAAAATATGCTTCTTTATGTCATCTTGCAGCCATTGAATTATTGTTTCCTGATTCCTTGCTATTTTTAAGAGATTTTTCTTTTCATGATCACTAACTATAATCCTATCTTCAAGGTTTGAAAGTCTATCTTTAGGGCTTGGGATTTAGCTCAGTGGTTTAAGCACCTGCCTGGCAAGTGCAAGGTCATGAGTTAAATCCCAGTACTGGAAAAAACAAAAAAAAAAAGAAAGAAAAGAAAGTCTATCTTCAGTCTCTTTCAAGAACTTTTGCAAGCTTTCAATTAACATTTTAATTTCCTTAATATCTCTTTGAATCTGTTTCACACATCCTAATTCTTTTTTTAGTTTCATTTAAAGAGGAAAAGAGCAAAACAGAAAAAGGAGTAGAAGCAATACAGAATTTCAGAAAAAAAATAAACACTAAGATGTCACTAGTTGATAAATTACATATTGTCTTCTTTGACATAGTTGTGCAAGCTACAAAATTAAAGCATATAGAGTGAATATTCAAACAGTAAAGCTGCAAAGAAGTTCAATGATCCAATAACAACTTAGCAACATGGTTATCAATCCTACACACTCAAAAATAAATGCAGTTATATACTTTAGAGCACTTTCTGTTCCTCCTTTTACTTTTTTTTAAAAAAAAATTTATATCAAGAGAAACAAAAGCATGTAAAGAGTAGAAATAATACAGAATTTCAAAAAAAGATAAGAAATCACTAGTTACTAAATTACATATTCTCCTCTTACAAATAGTTGTTCAAGGTACAAAATTAAAGCATATAAAGTAGATATTCAAACAGTGAGCGTGTAAACAGCCTAAGCATGCATGAATCTCTACATGTATTTCTATCCTTTCTGTATTAGAGGTAAAAACAAAACTTAGCAAGACAAAACAAATTCCTATAAAAACATGAAACCAAAAAGTCACATAAAACCGCAGTACAAGGTGATCTACAATGATTACTGTGTTGTTTCTTATTATCTTCAATAGAATTGTCTATATCATCAGGCATAATTGAACATACCAGTATAATTGAATATAGCAGTACATAACAGTATTAGTAAAAATAAAACATTGCAGACAGTATAAAACTTCAAAGGCAGGTAATAATCAAACCATAGTGGATATTCTATGGGATCTTGTCATCTCAACTGCAGTTGCCTATACTCTCAGACTTGATACTATCAATCATAACAGCTTTGAATAAAATCTATCAATACCAAACAGCAATCTAACAGACCAGATTCAATTACAATCAGTCATGGTAAAACAGTTTAGGTTATACAGAGCTTTAGATTAAGTTAATAGGAAATTAAGGATGATTACTGTACTATTTCCTGTTATTTTCAGGATTATTGTCTGTGCCCTCAAATCTAGTACAGGTAGAATGACTGGAACAGAATATAATACATCTAAGCAGAGTAGTGTGAGTAATGTGGGTTTTAAATCCTGGTGCACTATTAACAATATAGCGTATCAAGGCCAGCTATGTTAGAGATTCTAGCCATCCTTCTCTGCCTCATTTCTGCTATGCTATTTTTCTGTCTTTGTCTAGTTTTCTCCTTCATTCTACTGCCTGCCCCACTCATTGAAGTCTTTCTGCCACTGTTCCTAAAATCCTGGTATTTTTTTTCTCTCTCTAGAATGTCCTTCAGTATTCATTCTCTGTAGGGTTGGATTGGTGGTCACAAACTCCCCCAGTTCCTCTTTGTCATGGAAGCATCTTGTTTCTCCATTATTTTCTAGTGACAGTTTTGCAGGGTACATCAATCTGGGCTGGAGGTTACTTTCTTTCAGGGCTTGGAATACTTCACTTCAAGCTCTTCTTGATCTGATGGTCTGTGTTGAGAAGTCAGCTGTGATCCTGATGGGCTTACCTTTATAGGTGATCTGTTTCTTTTCTCTGACAGCTTTTAATATTCTGTTTTTATATTGAATTTCTGGTATCTTGATTATTATATGTCTGGGTGTAGATCCGTTTTGGTTGTAGGTGGCTAGAGTTTGGTGTGCCTCACATAACTGAATGTCATTTTCTTTTCCCATATTTGGGAAGTTTTCCTTAATTATTTCCATGAATAGCCTTTGTAATTCACCTGTATGTATTCCTGCTTCTTCATTCACATTTCTTATTCTTAAATTGTATATTCTCTAGTCATCTTCTAGCCTTTGTATTGTTACTGCCTGTTTCCTTGTTATTTTTAAGAGATCTTTCCTTTCGTGATCACACATTGCAGACTTGTTTTCAAGTTTTGATAGTCTATCCTTAGTTTCTTTTAAGGCATTTTGCCAGCTTTCAATGGAATTTTTAATTTCCTGGTAGTCTCTTTGAATCTGCTTCATGTATTCTATATTTTCTTTATATTCTTTATCAAATGTTTCTCTCCTTTTTTTGTATTCCTCCCTTCTGTCTGTATCTTCCTGAGAGATGCTTCCTGAGAGCATTTCTTTTATTACTCTACTCATATCTTGCTTTACCTGACTTAATATTTCAGTTTTGAGCTCATCTACAAAGTCCCGAAGATATCTCTTAATGTCCATTGAAACCATGTCTGATGTTGCATGTTTGTGACTCTCAGTCTCCCTTGTTTTTCCCTCTCCTGGATCAGGGCTTTCAGGGTCTAGGCTGGGGGGGCCTCCTCCTGCCTCTCTCTCCTGTCATGGCTCTGGCTTCCTCCACACAGGTTACAGTACACATCCCAGCCCCCTTCCCTGTTGGCCACGTTTCCTCTGAAGCACACTGGTGAGGGACCTCTGCCCTGTCCTGACTGCTCTTGTCACTGAGGTGTAAGCAGCAGCTGCATATGCCTGCCTCTCCCCACTGGGCCGGCCAAACTTTAGGTGCCTTCACCTGGTTAGTGTGTGCTAAGCACAGTGAATCGATTTGGGACAGCTTATTGGGTCCCAGCCAGGGGCATGGCCCAGTCCAAGCAAATCCCATGAATCTGCTCTGGGGAGGAAGCAACCAACTGAAGTCACTGTCACTACCAGTTCAGGCTCTTCCTGCCGGATCCCAACATGTCGCCCATTTGGTCGCACACTTCCTGTGGGGGGGGTCTCATTCCCAGCACTGACCATGGATTAGTGAAAGTCCCTTTGTGGTCGCCACTCTCCATTGGACTCACCAACCCCAGACTTCAGCGCTGCTGCGCTTCCTGTGGTGGCAAGAATGAGTTTGGGCAGCTCCGCCGGCCTGCTGACTGGCACATACTTGACAGGTTACCACAAAAATGCTGTGTCCTGTAATTTTTAGCTATTCCAGTTGTAGTCCCAACGTATTTGACAAGCTTTTTTACATTTTAATTTCTTCCTGTGTCAAGAACATCCATCTCCCTCTGTGTGTGTCTCTCCGGGTGTTTTATTCTGGCATATGAGTTGTTTCTCCTGGGAGGCTATGTATTTTGTTGCTCACTGGTTGGCCATCTTTACTTCTCTCTCTAAATTTTTTCTATATTGTTCATTCAAGGTTCCCCTCATTTTGCTATGTTCCTCTACTTTTTATCCATGTCTTCTTTAGATATGCTCAGAAAGTCTTTCATTATGTTTTAAATTTCCTTTACCTGAGATATTATTTCTGATCTGATTTCTTTTATAGCCTTATGAAGTTATTTCTTTGCTTCAGTTGCCATTACTTCAGAAACTTCATACGTGTAACTTCCAATTTCCTTATTTACATCTTTTGGACTTTCTCTGTGCAAATTGGAGGCCAGGGACTGCCTTTCATCCCTTTGTTTTTACACTTTACTGGGTTCCTCCAGACCATTAGGTTGTGGGGTCTGAGGCACTTCCTGCATTGGTTATGATTTCTCTGGAGTATGGCTGGCTGGTTCTCTCAGCCTGTGCTGACTACGGGTACCCAATGGCAGCTGGTGTGTGTGGAGGGGAAGGACCGACTTTTGCCTCTCCCAAGACTGGCTGCTGCTTCTCCCCACCTGTGATGTATACAGGCAGCTGTGATGAATGGTGTCAGCTGATGTGTATCAATTGTTGCATTTTTTAATGATAGCATTTATAATTTAATCTCAACACAGAGAAAAATCTGATGTAATTATCAGTGCTATTATAATTTCACTTATGAGTATGATATTGCAAAAATAGGTTTTGTTATATCCAGTTCAAAGTTTTACAGTTTTTACCCATTATTCAATTCCAAAGGCATTTGTCCCTTGTAGTTATTTGCTATTGTAATACCTTTTTCCATGTACTGAACTTTGTCTGAGTTGTTAAATGTATGGTATATTTGATGACTTCAAACAATGGAAGTGTATTTTCTTATAGTCTTAGAAATTATAATCTGGAGAATAAAGGTCCCAGTAAAATTATGTGCACATCAGAAGTCTCATAGGGGAATTTATTCCTTGGCTTTTTCATCTTCTGTTAGCTGTTGGCATCCTTGGACTTTTGCACTTTTATTCTAATTTCATGCATTTCTTCCTTTTTGTGTGTCTCTCCTTTGTGATTTTCTGTTAAAGATATTTATTACTAGACTTAGGACTGACTGAATGATTGTGGAGGTCTCACCTCAAGATCCTTGATTAATTTAATGCAGAAATATCCTTCCCCCAATAAGGCTACAATTATAGGTTCCAAAGATTAGGATTTGGACTTACCTCTTTGTGCCACTGTCCTATCTGCTACAGTGTTATTAGTTTCATTAGTATTAAACCTTCTGATTTATGAATATGTAACTTGTGCTCCCATTTATTCAAATCTTTTAGAATTTATTTCAGCAAAATTTGATTGTTTTTCAGAATACTTGAACTTCTTTTGTTAATTTTTTAGCACTGTGCTATTTTGCTAATATGCATGGAATTATTTTTTCACAATTTCATTTTCACATAATGCATCACAAATGAATAAGCATGGTTTTTAATTTTGTATACATTGATCTTATAATTTAATAACCTGCTGAAGTCATTCATAAGCTCTAGTAAATTCTAGTAGTTTTTAGGATTCTCTGTATACAGTCATGTTATTGCAATACAAATAGTATTTAGTTCCTTACAGAAATTACAGTTGTACCTCCCTTCATGACCCTAATTCTTTCCATAACTCTGGTCACAAACCAAATTGGATGAGAACCAAATAAAATACAATGGATAAGTTCAATATTATACCACAGAGATATATTCATATACATGTTTACAGCAGCAGTTGTAATAGTAAAAGTTTGGAAATAACCCAAATGTCCTTCAGTTGAGTGATGAAAGATGTGATTTTTTGTGTGTATTATAGATTGGAGTGCTATTCTGCCATAAGGAAGGATAAATTTGAGACTTTGCTAGCTCAATAGATGCACTTTGAGACCATACTCTTAAGTGAAATAAATCAAACACACATGTGTAAATATCAGATTGTCTCCCTGGTATGAGAATTTGAAAGAATCAATAATAACCAAAATATACAATAAATATTGTGAAGTAGGAAAAAATTGTTCAAAATGAAAGAGGAATTACAGAGGAAGGGGAAAGGGAGTAAAGGAAAAGAAAAAAATGATAAAAAGAATAAAATGAAAACAAAGATTTTAAACATTAAGGGGAAGAGTTGAAGGGGGAGGAGATGATTGGAAAAGAGGAATCAAAATATATCTTACACAGGTACAAATTCTCTATCATGTATATTTGCATCTAAATTATACCAATACACATAATCAAATTTTAAAAAATAAAAAGGTTAGAGGAGTCATCCTTATTTTGTTTTTGATCTTACCAATTTTGTGATTTTCCTCAAACAACAATTTTATTATTGTTGTTTTTTCTTCATTTTTATTCACCATTACATTAATTTTTACTAGTCATTTCATTTATTCTGCTTTATTTGAGCTTATTTTGCTATTTTTATTCCAGTGTTTCAATATTGAAATTCAGTTATGAATTTGACTGTGTTATCCCATTTTTAGCACAAGCATGTACACATACAAATTTCCCATTAAGTATCACTTAATGTGTCATTTCAAATATTTTTATATAAGTTCCATTTCATTCATCTGGAAATACTTTCATATGAATTTTCTCATTCCTTAATTGGAAATAAGATACTTAATTTTCACAAATTTTTTAAGTCTTTCAGTTTTATTGCAAATCAAATCCACGGTGGATTTTGTTTGGAGAATTTTTCATATCAGTTTTGTACTTTCTGTCTCTAGAAATTTTCCCATTTATTTATTATATTTATTGATGTTATCTAGTTGATTAGACATTGCTAACACAATGGTTTCTGGTTTGTTAGCAGTAGTTTGCTTCATTTCTTCAGGCAGGTTTGTAATTAATTACTGTTTTGAAGTTTTTGGCTGATAAATGCTAAATCTAATTCCTCTCTCAGAGAATATTTCTATTGTGTGCCTACACCACATCTCATTATGTGGTATGCACTTTCTAGTCATTGCTTGCCTTCTAATTTTGATGATTTTGTGTAAAGTTAGATATTTTGCTAATAGAGTTTAGCAGCTCTCTATATTCTTTGCTACCTGGTGTTATGTACTTGTTGAGGGACTGGCCAGCATGTTTTAAGGACATCTATTTTCCCAGAACATAACACTTTGTTATGGCTTCTTAGAAAGTACAACTTTGGGTTTGTGCATGTTCCCTTACTAACAGTTTTACCAGGGCTCTTTTTTGTGTTTTTCTTTTTTCTGATCAAATTCAACAGTTGGGCTCTGCAAGTTGAATATTTGTTGGTTTCTAGTTTTCTTCAATGCCATGGAAAATAAATTAGCTCACAGACCAGTCCAATTTTAATCTGACTCTTTTTAATATTTGAATTTTAAGTTCAGTGCTTGAAATTTTTTCTGACTGTACAAAGTATTTTAAGGTTGTTACATGTTTCTGTGTAGTAAATTAGCTTACCTACGGTTTAGTTTATATCTCCAATAAAGTCATCATTTCCTCTTAATTGCTTTCCACTAAAATCATTGTGTTTAAAAGTGTCATTGCTCTTTAATTTCTGTTCAAACATAAAGTTCTTAAAATATCAGAGAGCTTCAGAAACTGTATTTATGCAGCCTAGATTACACCAGGGACAGTGACCAATTACTTTCTTTCACACAGTTTAGAAGCAACACTTTCACTGGAGGTGGAAACCTCTGGTGTTCAGTTCCCTGGTTGATTTTGCAGGGGTAGAATAAAGTTTTACTTTACAAATAAACTGAGCTAGGAGTTTTCAGCATGTAGGACTTAAGGCGGAGTCCCTATTTATGAGCTGGATCTAATAGAAATGCATCCTCAGGTCCCTTGGCCAGACTCACCTAAAATGTAACTTCTGTGACAGGTAGTTGAGGCAGGGAGAGGATAGGAAATACTGATATCCCATCTTTCCAAGGAAGAAGCCATCATTTCAAAATGAGAAACAAGAGAGGAAGTTCTGTGTTCTCACCGCATGCATCATACTAGACTCAAAGCGGTGTAGAAAAAGGACAGTATCACATTTCTAATGCCAGGGATTTAACTGTTGTCACAGAGTTTGAGTAGGCTTCCTTCACTGAAGCATGCTTCCAGGACCAATTTTTTAAATACAATCATCATTTATTTATATCTTACCATTTTTATTCTTTCATCAAGGGGAATATCTGTGGAATTCCTTACATTATGGGTGAGAAAGAGAAACTCCTATTTTAAGTTAGATAAATTCTGTTCTATTTTTTAACAGAAGGATAACACTAACAAACTTAACTAACCATGCATTTACAAAAGAATGAGAAAAAATAATTCATTTGATTAGTTTCATCATTTAAATGTTAAATTAGTTTAGGCTGAGAAATAGCACATGTTTAAATAGTTAAGAAGAAATATTTATACATTCTCTTTATAAATTATAGCTGATAATACCTA
This sequence comes from Hydrochoerus hydrochaeris, assembly GCA_004027455.1. Lineage (NCBI taxonomy): Eukaryota > Metazoa > Chordata > Mammalia > Rodentia > Hydrochaeridae > Hydrochoerus > Hydrochoerus hydrochaeris. The sequence continues at coordinate 276,664 of PVLA01001930.1, read as the reverse complement.
CTATTTAGCAGGTTTGATATGATATTCATAGTTCTCTTAGCTCTTAGAGACTATTTGGTTAATTAAATATACTATGACCTACAGAAAGAGTTGATTGAATTTTCACAATTTCAATATGATTACTATAATATGAAAATATAAATGAGCTTACTTAAGTATTGTGAACTAATAAAATGATAAAGATGCATTGGGAAAACAAACTTTTCAGACAAATTACTATGGTTCAGTATAACTAAGAGATAGAAATAAAAGGGACAGATAAACATATGTGAATAAGTAATGACAATGTGATGATTTTACTGTTTTTAATGCATAGTTAGTATAAAATTTTATGCATGTTTTCTTTTAAAGTACAGATGTTAACATTATTAAAATTTTAACATAATTTTGATGATCCCAATGATTTTGCTCATTTAATATGTTTGCAACTATATAAATATTTAAAAACAATAATTGTTTTAGAATTTGGTTTTATCTTTCATTCTTAAATTAATCTTTTGATAATAAATAAATTGATCTTCTTAATCAAAGCATCTGTTAAGACCTGTCAAAAATTTAAATTGAGAAAAGAATCAAACAATAGCAGTTATTAAAAATCTCATTATGAAATTCCACTCTAATAACAAGTGAAATTTAAGAAACCCATGAATTTCATGAGGAATCTATTAAATTTTTGTACTCTTAACATTTGTCAATAAAAACATTGGTACATTAGAGTATTTACAACTGATTAGTGAAAATACCACAGTGTAACTTAAGATAGCTAAGATGATTGTGCTACAAATTCTATTAGTTCTTAGAACAAAAGAGTTAACATTCATAGGACTGGAACAATTTTGCAGGTTTGTGTCTGGTGATCTGAGGAACTCTTTTAGAGATCACTACGTAACGTAACAATCCTAGTTATGTTCCTACAACCTTGTTTTGAAGGCCTATATCATCATTGTTTGGGGCTCTTTGCTATTGTTATTTATTTGTCTTTTTGGTTTCTTGTTTTTCTAGTAATTTAAAAAAAATTTTCCCTTTAAAGCAGAAAGGATAGGTGTACATGTAGAGGCATATATGTTCCTAGAACTTCTCCTAAACAGTTTATGAGAATCAATTGTATTTATTGTTACTGAAATGAACAGCTACTTTGAAGAAAAAGAGACATTATAATATCCATGGCTGATTTCCTGTCATCATGCTGTGAAATCCAGTAATGCTTTTGTTCTTTGTTTAGAGTGGTTGTAGTCTGTTTCGTATTATTTAATTTCAACATACATGAAAGCATGGACAGCTATTTTGAAGAGAATAAGAGACATTACAGTAGCCATTGTTGATTTTCCTATTGTTTGGTTTTGAAGACCAATAATGCCTTCATTACTCTGTTTTGCTCAGTTTTATACTATTTTGTTTTGTATGAATTCATTGTGTGTGAAGATAAGGACAACTAGTTAGAAGAAAGCAAGAGACATTATGGTAGCCACTGCTGATCTCTTGTTGTCTTGCTTTGAAATCTGTGTCACTTACATTATTTTCTTCTGATTTGTTCTGTTTTATGTTTTGTTTTACCCTCTTTAGAATAAAAAAAAAACCATAGTGTAGAACAAAGAAGTAAAACTGAATCACAGGTTAATAGTTCAGGTTTCATAATTTCAGTTGTCATGGGGTTGTCGGAATTATCCAGTTTAGGAATTCAGATATCTATAACATAACATACCTTAAAAATACCTTTTAAAATATATGTTTTAGTGAAAATTTCACATACATGTATAAATAAATGCACTGATTTAGTGAATCTTAATAAATCCATCATCAAGAGCAGATGATTTTTAAAATGTACCAGATATGCTATATTTAATTTTAACTGAATCAAGTGTTTAAATCTAAACCTGGCATAAACATATATCAGATTGTGGTTCTTTAAAATAAGATTGTTTTCCAATAAGGAAATTAGGAAGTTTCTTAACTTCATGTAATACCTAATCTACATTGAAATTTCTTTGATAACTAATACAGAATATATTGCTACCATTTGTTTGATTTCATTCTATCAGATTTTTTAAAACTAGATTTGGTGTTTAGGAATTTTTCCTAATCCACAAACAGGTTGTAGAGATAAATTCAGTTTTCCTTTTAAGATCCAGAAATCCTATCTCTTCCTTGAGATGATATTTAACTTGTTATTCTGTTACTTTTATTTCCTGTGACCTAGAAAATAGATGCAATGACTTCAGTAAATTGTGCTTAGCTTTTTTATAATAACATGATATAAGTATTTCTGTTTTATTTTGTCTTGTCATGAAGCTGTAAGAGTTCACTTTTGTTGACTCATCAGCAGGTTTGAGCAGTGACAGACTGATCCACCTACTGCAAATTTATTCTTTTCATCTCATATTGAGCAGATAATTTCTGTACCAGTACTTTAATGTCTTGTGAATGTCCAGTTCTGAAGCTATTTTTCAAGTAATGCATTTAGCATCTATTAACAATTTTTGATTATATTGATTATATATTTAGGGAAACAAAAAAGTATTTTAACTATAATTATTATATTCTTACTCATCCTTAGAGTTTTTTCAACAAAATCATAATAAATGCTTCATTATAGTCTTTTAAGAATTTTCAAAAGAAGTACTTATTATGATAGCTATGACAAATAATGGTACTTTTTTCTTTTTAAAAATCATTTTAATTGATTTTCAGGTAATTGATTTAGCTCACTCTGTTGCAGACATTAATATTCTAATTAATATTATTGAAATCCTTGTCTTATGGGATGTTCTGAGACCCAATACCTTTGAAATTTTGCTTGTTGGTCCAAAGCACATCCTGTAGACCTCTCTTATACATTTCCTATATCAGAGTTAAATTCAGTCATCTTTCCAAGTATCATTGGTTCCTTATATTTGTACATGGAATTTAGAAACCAAAATGTATTTAATGATAGTGCTCTTCATTACATAAAGCTGCTTTCCAGTGATCAGTTTGTAGCCCAAATTATAAAATATACATTTAAAAAGAAAATAATGATGGTTAGAATTATTTATTCATGCTTCAATTCCTAGTTCCCATTAATATCTGAGATTTGTATTCAGTTGTTTTAAGATTTCATTTTTATATGCTTCTGTTTAACCAACACAGTTATTCTGATATCTCAATCATATTTAATTTCATATACTTGTTAAAAACTATATACCATTGTTTAAAATTAGTTTCATAGTTATTTTTGATCTGAAATATTGTCTTTACACAAGGAAATAAGCAAAAATTATAGAAGGTACAGAATTCAGGGTAGAAAATGTTTCTGGTATTCAGAATTGATGCTTGGTAAGTAAAAATCATGACACTGAGAATCCTAACATAGAAATAAGATTAATTAAACCAAGTTTTTACACTAATGAGTAGTAGTTATCAACTCTATAAATAAAAGAGCCAGTGGAGAGCTTGTTCAGAATGAGCTTTCCTTTGCACTAACACAGTTTCTTCATTAGCATGTCTCCAGTTTGTTCTAGAATTTAAAGGGATACATTATAGCAGGCCAAGCCTTGACAGATGCTTTTCTGAAAGCTTTTTGACACTTTTCCCTACAGAAATTAATTGTCCAGTGTAGTCAGTGATGAGTAATTCTCATATTAGGCCTTAATCATAGTTGTTTGCACAGCCACAGGTGTCCATGCATCAAATTCAGGGAGAGAAAAATGATGCTGAGAAGCAGGAAAACAGTTCTTACACATGACCAAAGCCCTAAATGAAATAAGGCATTTTAATTCTCTAAGACATTTCATGTTTCCAGAGGATCATGTATTTTGTATAATTTTGGCTAAATGGGTCTGTGTTCATTACAGCACATTCAGCTGCTGTTCCCAAACTTGCAAAGACTTAGTTCAAAATTATGTTCCTTTAAAAAGTGTTTATATAGTCTCTGCCAGGACTTGTGCAGCTAGCAGGGTCATGAGATGGGGTGAAATGAGATTAAAAAGAAAATAAAAGGGGACTTGGTGGGTCCTGACCTCCCTGATAGAGAGAGACATCCGTAAGTGTCCCAGCTCCAATGTTTTTTTTTTTTAATTTTTATTTAAAGACAAAAGCATGTAAAGGGTAGAGATAATACAGAATTTCAGAAAAAAGATAAAAACTAAGAAATCACTAGTTGATAAATTACATATTGTCCTCTTGGAAATAGTTGTTCAAGTCACAAAATTAAAGCACACGAAGTAGATATTCAAACAGTGAGAGTGTAAACGGCTACGCATACATGAGTGTCTACATGTATTTCTATCCTTTGTGTATTAGAGGGAAAAACAAAACTTAGTAAGACAAAACAAAACAAATTCCTATAAAAACATAAAACCAAAAAGTCGTATAAAACCACAGTACAAGGTGATCTACAATGATTGCTGCATTGTTTCTTATTATCTTCAATAGAATTGCCTATATCATCAGGCATAAATGAATATAGCAGTATAATTGAATATAGCAGTACATAACAATATTAGTAAAAAATAAAACATTGTAGACAGTATAAAACTTCAAAGGCAAACCAGAGTGGATATTCTAGTGGATCTTGTCATCTTAAGTGCAGTTGCCTATCCTCTCAGACTTGATACTATCAATCATAACAGCTTTGAATAAAATCTATCAATACAAAACAGTGATCTAACAAACCAGATTTGATGACAATCAGTTATGGTGAAACAGCGTAGGTTTCACAGAGCTTTAGATTGACTTAATAGGAAATTAAGGATGATTACCATACTATATCCTGTTATTTTCAGGATTATTGTCTGTGCCCTCAAATCTAGTACAGGTAGAATGACTGGAACAGAATATAATACATCTAAGCAGAGTAGTGTGAGTAATGTGGGTTTTTAAATCCTAGTGCACTATTAACAATATAGTGTATCAAGGCCATCTGTGTTAGAGATTCTAGCCATCCTTCTCTGCCTCATTTCTGCTATGCTATTTTTCTGCCTTTGTTTGTCTAGTTTTCTCTTTCATTCTACTGCCTGCCCCACTCATTGAGGCCTTTCTGCCACTGTTCCTAAAATCCTGGTATTTTTTTTCTCTCTCTCTAGAATGTCCTTCAGTATTCTCCGTAGGGTTGGATTGGTGGTCACAAATTCCCCCAATTCCTCTTTGTCATGGAAGCATCTTGTTTCTCCATTAATTTCTATTGACAGTTTTGCAGGGTACATCAATCTGGGCTGGAGGTTATTTTCTTTCAGGGCTTGGAATACTTTGCTCCAAGCTCTTATGATCTGATGATCTGTGTCAAGAAGTCAGCCTAGATTCTGATGGGCTGACTTTTATAGGTAATCTGTTTCTTTTCTCTGACAGCTTTTAATATTCTGTTTTTATATTGAATTCTGGTATCTTGATTATTATATGTCTAGGTGTAGATCTGTTTTGGTTGTAGGTGGCTGGGGATCTGTATGCCTCACATAACCGAATGTAATTCTCTGTTCCCATGCTTGGGAAGTTTTCCTTAATTATTTCCATGAATAGCCTTTGTAATTCACCTGTATGTATTTCTGCTTCTTTGTTCACATTTCTTATTCTTGAATTGTATATTCTCTTGTCATCTTCTAGCCTTTGTATTGTTACTGCCTGTTTCCTTGTTATTTTTAAGAGATCTTTACTTTCGTAATCACACATTGCAAACTTGTCTTCAAGTTTTGATAGTCTATCCTTAGTTTCTTTTAAGGCATTTTGCCAGCTTTCAATGGAATTTTTAATTTCCTGGTAGTCTCTTTGAATCTGCTTCATGTATTCTATATTTTCTTTATATTCTTTATCAAATGTTTCTCTCCTTTTTTTGTGTTCCTCCCTTCTTCCATCTGTATCTTCCTGAGAGATGTTCCCTGAGAGCATTTCTTTTATTACTCTACTCATATCTTGCTTTACTTGATTTAGTAGTTCAGTTTTGAGCTCGTCTACAAGGTCCCAAAGGTATCTTCTAATGTCCATTGAAGCTATGCCTGCTGTTTCATGTTTGCTGCCCTCAGACACCCTTGTTTTTCCCTCTCTTGGATCAGGGCTCTCAGAGTTCTGGGCTGGGGGACTCTTCCTGTCTCTCTCTCCTGTCATGGTCCAGGCTTCCTCCACACAGGTCACATTGCAGGTCCCAGCCCCCTTCCCTGTTGGCCACGCCTTCTCTGAAGCTCTCTGGGGAGGGAACTCCCCCCTCTCCTGACTGCTCTTATATCTGAGGTGCAAGCAGCGGCTGCCTAAGCCTGCCCCTCCCCACCGGGCCAACCAAACTGCAGAGGCCTTCCCCTGGTTAGTGCTTGCTAGGTGCAGGGAATTGATTTGGGACAGCTCGTTGTGTCCCAGCCAGGGGCATGGCCCAGTCCAAGCAAATCCCACCAATCTGCTTTGGAGAGGGAGGAACCAACTGAAGTCACTCTTGCTCCCAGTTCAGGCTCCTCCTGCCAGGTTCCAACATGTCACCCATTTGATCACTCCCTTCCCGTAGGGGGGTTCCCAATCCCAGCACTGACCATGGATTAATGAAAATCCCTTTGCCAGCTCCTCTCTCCGTTGGGCTCACCAACTCCCAAATTCAGTGCTGCTCCGCTTCCCGTGAGTTGTGGTGGGAACGAGTTTGGGCAGCTCTGCCGGCTGTGGCAGATTCAGGCTGGTGCAAATTCAGTCCACTGCAAAATTGGTGGGTCACAGTGAAAACACTGTGTCCAGCTGTTCCAGTTGTAGTCCCAATGTATTTGACGAGCTTTTTTATGTTTTAATTTCTTCCTGTGTCAAGAGGATCCATCTCTCTCTGTCTGGGTCTCTCCAGGGTGTTTTATTCTGGTGTATGAGTTGTTTCTCCTGGGAGGCTCTGTTTTTTGTTGCTCACTGATCGGCCATCTTGTCTTCCTCCTCCAATGTTTTTATTTATGTAAATTGAAAAAAAAAAAAGGAAAAAGCACAGAACAGGATCCAGAGTGCAGTGTCTCAACACTTGCTATAAACACTGAAAGCAAAATATTCTCAAAGCTGTCTGTACTATAGTTAACAAGGAAGAACACCAAGTCCAGACACCTGTTGATATGCAACTGAGCTGGAGGTCACTTTGTTTACACAGCCTGTCTCTGGCCTTCCCTGTCCTTGGGACTGGCTTTGCTCTAGTTCCAAGGAATTTGCTGACCTCAGGCTCAGCCAAGACTTAACCCTCCCCACAGTTTTCAATCAAGTGTAGTAAACGCTATCAACTTGTTATTTGAACCAGAATCTATTTGCATAAAATGCAGAGTTGTTTAATGAAAAGGATAATAAAATGACTAGTGTCATAATCAGCTGGCTTAGAAGTTGGGGAGCTAACAGCAAGTTCTAATGTGTCCAAGAACATTGTGGTTTGCCATATATATGAATATTATAAATTCCACATAAATAATATTCCACATAAATATTATTAAGGACAATTATAAGCCTTATGTATGGCCAGGACATTTAAATCAGTAATAGAAATGTGAAAAAAAAACCTCCAAACTAGTGGAATCTTATTTTATATACCTATTCTAAAGAGACTTGGCCTTAAGAATAATGGAGGTATAGGACCACATTTTCTCTCCTGTAAAATCCTGCTTCCCTCTCCTCCTCCAACATCCACTGCTATAATTAAAAGACCATGTCTCTATTTTACAACAGCAGCTGGGCAGAAGCTGGGAGACAAATTCAAATTTTACTATTTTTGTATGGACTTAAATTCATGATATCTGACTCTTTCAAAATAAGAAGGCTTAGAACTTTTAAAGATTTTGTTTTTAAGTCCAGTTATCTTTTTTAGAAATCTTTGCCCAAAATAAATTATTTTCTAGAGCTATAAAGAATGTTGAAACACATTCAAATCACCTGTTTACAGATTAATGTATGTTGTGTTGATTCTTGGGATTAAGTGACTTACCCCAGTCTAATAGATAACCAGTAGAACTGGAATCCTAGTATTTGCACTTCCATGTCAAGGTAAATATTAGTGAAGTACAGTTTAATGCAGCCAGTATACAGGAAAGTCAATAGTGAACTCAGTTTGTAAGTGAAAAGTACTGCCTCCCTATCACTGGGTATGTTCTCTCTTACCTTCTTAGGTAGGTTTTTCAGTTCATATTTTTCTCATTGCTTCCTTGGTGTGTTAAAAATAAATAAGCAACAACAATAATACAATTTGTCATAAGGCACATAGCAAAATTTTATATATAGCAAGTATTTTTCTTTCATTGCCAAAGACTTTTTATCCTCCTAGGGTAGCAGAAGTAGAAAACAGAAAGATGATCAAGTGGTAATTAATTGCACTCAAATGGGAAATTCTTATTGCACTGCAAACTCAGCTTTCTCAATATCTTAATTTCATTATTCTTATGACACTAAGAAGTAATTAAAATATTGGATTCTCTTGTTTTCTTTGTATTACTCTGATCTTTTATTTTATACAAGTAAGATCTTAAATATAGTTGCTTATATAAAATCTCCAGGTAAATCAAGAGAAGTAGAGTGAATGGCATCTTCATGAATGTCAGTTAATCTAGTGGGGGTTCCAAACATGAAAGGGAGCGAGGATTGGGATTTTAAAGAGGTTCAGGAAATAATGAGCAGCAGTCTCACCAGATATTTACTGCCTAGAATCATCAATGTATATATCTAGCAGGATCAGTGAATAGAGAATAAGGGGAGGACTTCAGGAGAGAAACTGTGTTCAAAAGTTTATTTTGAAGATACAATAAGATAGAGATTGCTTCCAGAGTGGAAGAGACTCCTTGGAAATGTAACACAAAATGAGTTTGTCTCCTATATTTTCATAGAGTGGAGATTTGTAAAAATGGTATTATTTTTGTCTGTTTTCCTTTCACCTCTTCTTATTTAAAAGAAATTTTAAAACAATCTATAGAATAATGAAAATATAAGCTGTCATCATCCACTTCAGTCAAGCGGAAAATTTCTTCTTTGCTTGACTTTTATTTTGTATTTGCTTAGTGGCTTATTTTGCATTTAAAATCATGCAAACATATGCAGACATACCATACATAGGCCCACTGTCTAAATGTCAAACTGACCTCAGTTATTGAAATTTGGAAGCTGGTTTTGTATTGCCCTTTTCAAGCAATTTGTGATTGCCACTCAAGGAAGCACTCATGCATACAGTGCTATCAAAAAAGTAGAGACTTCAAACCATTCTGTCCATTACTGTCCAAATCTTTGTACAATAAAAAGAAACAGTTACTGCAGTCACAGTCCATGCAGAGTGTTAACAAATGTCTTATAGAGAGAACTTTGAAAATACGGACAGATCATAATTACTCAGTTGAAATGACTTTGTAAGAATTGTTAAGTCGCTTTTGGAAACAGATGCATGCCAAAATCCCTGCATCAGTGTATTCCTAATCTATGAGAAGGTATTTATTATTGTACAGTGTCCTCACTTAAGCATATTGATCATGGACCCAAAAGAGGGTCTCGGTCTATTTTTTAAAATATTGCTGTAATTAACTGAAGTTTGAGATCTTGGACCATTCAATCCTGGCCAATAGTTTATAAGCCAAGTTGTTCCCTGGCTTAACCATTGTAGCAATCCAATGAGGGTCTTTGAGGGGCTGACTAGGGGTCTCCTGACCCTCTGCCTCAGGGTTTGTACCCACACTCCCACAAAGAAGGAAAAATGAGGAATGAGGCTGGCTCTAAGCCCAAAGCCTCTTACTGGAAATTTGGAAAGCAGGTCCTGTGGAGAATGAGGAAGCCAGAAATTAAAGTGATTTTAAACAATAATTTATTTAGAAGGCAGAAATGTTATAAGGTAAAGGGAACTACCAGAAATGGGTTTCTCTGGGTAGGACAAAGATCTTCTAGTCTAAACTGCAAAGCACAGAGCATCTTTCTTGGAAGTGTTTTTTAGAGCCCACTTTATGGAATGTGGGCATTTCAGTTTTACTTGAAGAGCATATTACATTTGTGTTAAGGCCCAAAATACATATTAGGCAAAGTGTTCATAGTTACTTTCTTTGTGAGTTTTAGACAATTTTTGAAAAGTGGAAATTTATTTTTGTGTTCCTTCCTCTCTTCTACTGTTCTTCCTTCAGTACCCATTTTAGGGAAATCATTTTCTAAACTGCACTAATGTTTATAATTACAGTTTTGGCTAAATAAATTCTTACCAATGATTAGAAACTATCCATATTCCATTTTGTTCTTTTTTCTGCTTCAAAAAAAAATCTTGCGCTCTTACTTTTTCTATTTCTGCTGTACCTTAAAAGCTGCCTGTGTTTCTGTTGCAAGGTTTACCTATCTTTCTTAACTTATATATTCTTTAGAAATTTTTCAAGATTTAGAAAATATACTTTCTCTAAAGAACTTTCTTCATTTCTCTTTAATGGGAAGACTCATAATTATGCAAAGCAATCTTCACACAATTATTATGCTTTCCTTTGTAATTTTTTGTCTGCATGTGAACTTTAAAGCTTTCTACATCACCAAACTGAAACCTCTGTAATGACAACTATGCATCTGTCTCCACTAATTACTTTATCCCTAGCACCCAACAGAGCTTATCACATAATAAATGTTTTACATTATTTTTAATCAGTTGAAGAATGTATTTGCTCGATATTCTTAGTTTTTACTGTCATTTGGTAGCAATGTATGTTAGAAATAACAGGAGTTGGGTTGTTTGCCTCTAAGTATGTTAACATTTTTCTTTTTATCATTCAAATTCCTTTATTTTCCAGTTCTTTGTTTAAAGATACTTAACCACCAAGTCTTCACCTATAAAGGACAAAAGTTGTGAATATTGTGAAAAAAGTGATTATGTAGTAGAACTATTCTAAGGTAATGTACTGAAAGTAATTTGAAAATAAAATGATGTCATGCAAATACGGAGCCCTCTTATAATGGTCAGTATTCATTCTTAAAAAAATAATGAGAAAAAGATTTATAAAATTTTCTGACTCATCAAGAAAAACCTAGTTCCAAGTAATCACTTTCATTAAAATCTCTCTTGCAGTTTATTTTAACTCCCCTACTTTTTCATCCAGACTTCAGCAAGTTATGCAAGTTTAGGTTATTCTCCAAAGTTTTTATTTTCACGGTTAGAAAGCCTTGCCACTTTTTCTCCTCACACTTAACAGCCCTCAGTAACCACTTAACTCCATTCACTTCGCTTGCTCCTTGTTGCTTTACGGTCTCCCTCCAGTTTAAGACCAGTCTTCTAAACAGAAACAAACAAACAAAAGAACTTGGTTACTTTTGAGTTAAAGTATAAATAGCAACATTTCCTACAACACAAATTTCTTCTCCACTGAGTCTTAGAAACAACTTCACTCTAGCAAGACAATCTACTCAGTCCATCTCACGATGAACTAAGTACTGGTTGCTTTGTCTCCAGGAATCCTCTCCTTCTTCTGATAAAAGTAACAGTCACTGTGAAGACATTTTTCCAACTGGTTTATGTAGGTCTCTCACCAATTCTAATATCGGTAATGTCATGGATTATGTCGGTGGCCCCCAGGCCTCATGCCTTTGCATTGTGCATTTGTGATTAATTCATTGTCTAGCACTTGGAGTGGGGGTGTGAGTGCTACACCGGCATAAGGGTGGAGCCAAGATGTGATGTAATGGCAGGAAAAGCATGTCTCTCTCTTTTTCCAGTTTCTGCCTTGCTGTTTGCAGCCTCCATGAACTGCGGCCCGACCATGCCACCCTCCTTGGAGCCAACTGAGTGTGGAGTGACACCTCCTAGAACTGTAAGAAATAAACCTTCCTTTCCCAACTTTGAGCATCAGGTATTTTGCCTCAGCAATGAGTAAAAAGTAACTAAGACAAGTGATAAATTCTGGATTCAGTCCACATAGACATTATACCTTAAGCCACATGACTATTTCAGTGAAAATGTTAAGCAATCATTAAGATGATTCTTAGTGATTCCTATTTACTGGTATTCACATCATGTGCCGTCCTCTGTAGTGACTCATGGACTGGACTTACAAAGTCACTTCTAATGACTATGATATGGCAGAATGATGGTATATCAATCCACAGATTAGATTACAAAAAGATCATGGTCCATAATTTCCATTTCATTTCCCCTTCTTCCTCTTTTTTTCTCTCTCATTATTCCGGATTAAGCTATTATGTTGTGAGTAATCCAGTGTCAAAATTCATATGGCATGGAGCTAATACCAATGACCAAGATTGTAAATGAGGACCTATGACCAGCTAAGCACCATTGCATGAGTTTGAAATGATGTTCTCCTTAACTCAAGCTTTGACCTGACTTCATCCAAACTTGCAAGAGAACTGAATTAGAGGTACATACCTAGGATGTGCTCAAAGTAGACAAATTGTGTAGAAATAAAGGTTGCTGTATGCCACTGATTTTTTTAGGCATTTGTTTTATAGCAACAGATTATTATAATTACTATTTCAAAAACAGTAAGTGAGTCTTTGTAAGTTTTCATACATAGATACTTGAAGTAATTTGTAAGGAAAATCTAAATCTGTTTTTATGTTGAAGATATTTGAAAAAAAATGAATATTCAATTTTAAGTGCTTCCTTGAATTTACCCTAGTGTCTGAAATAGTGTATTGAAATAATATCACTCATAATTCATTAGAAAATAGTTTATAACTTTATATCCAAAAAATAAAACTCATATTTGATCTATTACTCTAGTAAATATGTTTAATAAACATATGTAAATACGTGTTTTTAACTGTAATCTTTAGTCATTAATAAATTAAATGGCACGATCTTACAGGCAACACTGCCTATCACATAAATGCTTGATTTGTGTAATTTATAATATGTATAGAAATGCTTGTTTTATTTTGTAGAATATCATGAAAATTTGTGGTGAATTTTCCACCCAAAACTCTTTGCAGAGGCATGGCTAGCTGAGGATTTATCTTTTTATGAACACCTTATAAGTAAAAATGATTGTTCTCCTTTTATGTAATCTTTCTTGAAATGAGCATTTTCTCAAAAACTTGGTAAATACTTAGCCTCTTCTGTAATGCAGTATGTGCTATGCTGCACTTGATAACCACACACAAGCATAAACACAACAGTTGTTTCATGTTTCATATTCTAGAATTTAGAAATATGCCAAGTCCTGATAGTATTAAAGAGTAACTTGGTCCCATGGTTCCAGCATTGCCACAAAGAGAAAAGAAAAGCTGTTCTTGCTCGTATGTGTCAAGTCTAATGGAAAACTAAAGAGAAAAAGAGCATAATTTAAAACCCTAAAACATTATCATTTTCCTCATGGATCCAATCTACTTCAAATAAGAGTAATTTAGCAAATATAACTTAGCAAATATGGTATTTGAGACTTTGGGGACATGTCCAAGGCTCCTTGTCCAATGGCTTAGTGTCTCCTATCCTTGTGGAAATTTTGGTGCTGCCACTGATTTTGTGGCAATTTAGTAGCAAAGAATTTAATTATCTCAATGAATAAAGGCATAAAGAAAAAATCAAGATGGGAGATAAAAGAAGTTAGGAAATCATAAAAATGGGCCATATTGTTCAATGCAAAATAATAGAATGAAGTATTAGAAAATAAATATTTTTATATATTTTATTTTATTTCTTATTTTTATTCTATATATTTTATTTTAGCTAATAATCAACAAGGTAATTTTCTCTTCTTCCTGAAAGTATGGGAAAACTACATGTTTATCTGTGATTATATATCTAAATTCTAACTAATGAGATATCTGCAGAAGTAGCTCACCTAAACTGGAAGACTGGGATCCTGGAAACATTTTATACTCAGTTCCTCATTTCATTTCTTGTTTAACATTAATAAACAACTTCTGTAAGAGTTGTAAGATACAGAAAATCTGTATTTCTGAGTCCTTCTTTTGAAGAGAACAACTTACAACAGACAAGGTGTCACCTTTACCTTTCGACTTTATTTGAGCAAAATATAAATGTCCCTAAATTTGGAAATGTTTGGAAATATTTTCTTAATTAAATATTCCCTTAGCATCTATGATTCTGCTGGTGAGGATTTTTCTTTTTTAATATGTGTTGATACATAAATAAGAGGTAAAAATTGCTTAGGCTTTAAAGGGAATAAGCCATAAAATAAAAATTCAAAAATTACACAAATCATTTTCAAGTGGAAATTAAATTAAATAAGAGCCCTGCTCCTGTGAATCCTTTCACCAACATTCCTGGTCACTTTAACAATCTGTTTTCTCCAAGATGTTTAAAACTATTCTCAGAGTAGCACATGCCAACATACACAGATGAAAAGAACTCTGACATTATACTAACATTATGTGAAATCAAAGAACAAAATAAAAATTCATTCACCCAGTTTTCTTAGTTCTTATGTACTGATGTCATATGGAAGAACCTTTTGAAACTGAAGGAATTTACTGAATTAAACAAGTAGTGCCACTTTTTGCCATCAGGAACTTAGTAAAGCTAATGTAGTGATTATCTGGATCATGTTTTAGTAGTTTTAGGAAATTGATACCTTACTCTGCATCTGTTATTGAAGATGATTTGATATTCTCAGTTTTATAAATAACAACTCAGAAGAGATCCTTGCATGGGTGAGATAAAAGAATCCCATTTAGAGATACATACTAATTTTTTGAATGAAGAAATTCATGAAGAAGTGAAGGCTATTTATAACATCTATGTATTAATTCACTGGAAAAATATTTATTGAAAAATTGCCAATAGAGCAAGCACTGTTCTGAGTTCTGGGGAATGGTTATATAGCAGTAAAGAAAACAAGTTCCTCTCACAAAGATGGTAGTGGCTGATAAACTTGCCAGGTATTTAAAGACTTAAGCATGAAATAATGAATTCTCAGTTAAGTTTTAGTTTTCATACTGTTTTGAGAACTGGTCCTACTGATTCTTTCAACTGACAAATTACTGATCTACTCTATTCTGCTGGAAATACTAGAAGGGAAATAAAAATATTTTAATTAAAATAGTTTGTGTTTGCTGAGTGTGAATGTAAAGTAACTTTGCTATTTATAAGCAGAGTAGAAAATTTGCATCCTGTTAAAACTTGGATTGGAAGTTGTTTTATCATACACAAATGGATACACTTGAGTGCAGGCTTTAGATTAAAGTATCTTGTGAGGGAGACTCACCAAATTGTCAGACAAATTGTTACTTTGAAGACAAGACAATATGGCAGCCATTGGTTCTATTAAGTTGTGTCTTATTGGATTTTAATATGTATGATAGTAAAAATAAAATTTTTGTGGAAAATGAGATAATACAGCAGCCATTGTTCATCTTCAGTACCACAATGTTTTTATCCACTCCTTGGTTGATGGGAACTTAGGTTGTTTCCAAGATATGGCTATTACAAATATGAACATGGGTGCGCATATATCACTATGGTAAGATGTTTTCAGATCTTCTGGGAATATGCCTAAGAGTAGAATAGCTGGGTCAAATGGGACCTCCAAACCCAGCTTTTTGAGGAACTTCCAGATTGACCTCCACAGTGGTTGCACCAGTCTACACTCCCACCAACAGTGCAGAAGAGTTCCTTTTTCCCCACAGCCTCTCCAGCATTTGTTGTTGGTATTTTTGTTGATCCTGGCCATTCTTTCTGGAGTGAGATGGTATCTCAGTGTGGTTTTAATTGGCCTGTAGTTCTCTTTTTTAGTTGGGTCTTTCTCAGGTTTTGGTACTAGAGTGATATTTCGTTCCAGGAATGACTTAGGGAGAATTGCTAAACTGAAAAATTTCATTGAAGAGTTTGAGGAGTGTCAGCATTAAGTCTTCTTTGTAATTTTTGTAGAATTCTGCAGTGAATCCATCTGGGCCTGGGCTCTTCTTTGTTGGTAGGGACTTGATTACATTTTCAATTTCATTAATAGAAATTGGGTTATTTAGCAGTTTTACATCTTCTTGATCCAGCTTTGGTAGTTCCTACATTTCTAGGAATCTGTCCATTTCTTCTGTGTTATAGAACCTATGAGAGTAGAGGTTTTCAAAATAGTTGTTGATGTTCTTCTGTATTTCCACAGGGTCGATAGTGATTTCACCTTTTTAATTCTGTATTGCATGAATTTGAGTCTTTTCTTTCCTTTTTTAAATTAGGTTGGCTAGGGGCTTGTCAATTTTATTTATTCTTTCAAAGAACCGTTGATTCATTGATTCATTGATTCTTTGAATTGTTTTCTTAGTCTCTATTGCATTAATTTCTACTCTGAACTTTATAATTTCCTCCCTTCTTTTGGCTTTGGGATTGGCTTGCTCTTCTTTTTCTAGATGTTTCAGGTGTAATATCAGGTTGTTTATTTGTGTTTGTTCTGTTTTCCTAATGTGGGAACTCAGTGCAATAAATTTTCCTCTGAGGACTACTTTCATTGCACCCCACAGGTTCCAGTAAATTGTATTTGTATTTTTGTTTGCTTATAGATATTGCTTAATTTATTCTTTAATTTCCTCTGTGACCAACTGATTACTCAAGAGTGTGTTATTTAATTTCCATGTGTTTGTGGGGTTTTTGCAGTTACTTTTATCATTAATTTCCAGTTTCATGGCACTATGATCCAATAACATGCATGGGATAATTTCAATTCTTTTGCAGTTACTTAAATATGTTTTGTGGGTTAGTATATGATCTATTTTAGAGAATGTCCCATGTACTGGTGAGAAGAATGTATATTCTGATGTTGTTGGATGGAACACTGTATGTCTATCAAATCCATTTGTTCACAGGTGTGATTCAGTTCCATTATTTCTTTGCTGATTTTCTGTCTAGTTGATCTATCTCTTTGTGTCAATGGTGTGTTAAGGTCTCCTGTTATAATTGTGTCATTGCCTATTTAATTTTTCATTTCTATTAATACTTGCTTTGTTTAGTTGGGTGCTCTGGAGTTTGGTGCATATATATTTAAGATTATTATCTCTTCCTCTTGCAGTTTTCCCCTAACTAGTATGTAGTGACCTTCCTTATCTATTTGGACAATTCTTGGTTTGACATTCACATGGTCTGCAAACAGAATAGCTACCTCCACTTTTTTTTGAGTTCCTGTTGCATGGAGTATTGTTTTCCATCCTTAGACTTTCAGTCTATGAGTTTCCTTTTGGGTTAGATGGGTTTCTGTAGACAACATATGGTTGGACATTGTTTCTTGATCCATTCTGCCAGTTTGTTTCTTTTAATTGGTGAATTGAAGCCATTTGCATTAATGGTTATAACTGCCATATATTGGTTTATTGTTGACATGTTATCTTTCTGATGTTGTATGTTTACCTTTCCATTCTGTTTGTCTGTGTTGCATAGTGGTTTTTTCCTATGTGTATCTACAATGTCTTTCAGTAGTCTTTGTAGGTTTGGTTTCGTGATCATGATCATGAAGTTCTTCAGCTGTTCTTTGTCATGGAAGTATCTTATTTCTCCACCCATTTTGAAGGACAGTTTTTCAGGGTACATCCATCTGGGTTGCAAGTCATTTTCTTTAAGAATCTGAAAAACTTCACTCCATGTTCTTCTTGACTTCATTGTTTGTGTTGAGAAGTCTGCTGTGATTCTGATAGGTTTTCCTTTATAGGTGACCTGTCCTTTCTCTCTAACAGCTTTTAATATTCTGTTCTTATGTTGGATTTCTGGGATGGTGATTATTTTATGTCTGGGTGTAGTTTTGTTTTGGTTATGGCTATTTGAAGTTCTATATGCTTCACTAATCCGTATTTCAGTTTCCATACTCATGTTTGGGAAGTTGTCAGCTATTACTTCTGTAAATAGCCTCTTAATATCATTTGTGTTTTCCCCTTCTTTTTCTTTTATCCATATTAATCTTATATTGTTTTTCTTTGCATCACCTTGCAGCTGTTGAATTGTTATTTCCTGATTTCTTGTTATTCTTAGAATATCTTTCCTTTCCTGTTCATCAGCTGCAATCTTATCTTCAAGATTCCATCTTCACTTTCGTTGAGGCAGTATTTGCAACTTTCATTAGAGCTTTTGATTTCCTGTATATCTCTTTGAATCTGCCTAATGCATTCTGTTTGTCTCTTAAACTGTTCATTCAGGAATTCTATCATTTTTCTTTGTTCCTTTAATTTTTTATGTGTGTCTTCATTGGATGCATTCAGTATTTCTTTCACTACTTTTATCATTACCTCTTTTACCTGGGAGAATATTTCTGATTTGAGTTCCCTCATAACTTCCCGTACTTGCTTCTTTATTTCAGTTGTTATCTTTGCAGGCATTTTAGGTGTATGGCTAGTATTTTCTTCTATGTACATGGCTCCTAGGTTTTCTTAGGATGGGCTGGAGGTTTGAGATGGCATTTTGGTCTTTCATTTTGTCATTTTATTATATTTCTGTGTTTCTAGTGATTTTCCAAAGCTTTCCCTCATGGTGCAGTGCTGGCTTGGCTCCCCCTTTGGCGGGTCTGGCTCCCCTGGTTGAATGAAGGTCGCTGTGCACAGTTTACTCAAGCCCAGGGAACCTCTGGAGCCTAGTCCAATGACCTAAGGGGGCTGAGCAGGCACCAGACTCTGGGATCGATGGTCCCAAACTTTTGCTGTCCTTACCTGGCGAGCTGCAATTCACCTTGTGGCGTGCCACCAGATTGGCTCCTATTATCCTGCTTTGAAGTCCTGTGTAATTTTGACTGTTTTGTTTTGCTTTATTCTATTTTATTTTTGTTTGGTTTTATTTTCCTTAAAATAAAAAAAAATCATCTCCCAAGTTGGCATCATCCCTGATTCTATTCTAATGAACACATCCTGCATTATGAGTCATTAACTAAAATATTCCAGAGGACTAAGATTTGACACAGGCCAGACAGAAATGTTTTTTTTTTTTTTTAACTCATGACCTAGTGCTTGCCAGGCAGGTGCTTATGCCACTGAGCTAAATCCCTGGCCTCTAGGAAGTTCTTTTTTTTTCCTTTTGAGTATTAAAAGTTTTTATTAGTACATGCTGGCAGGACCTAACGATTGCATTCTGATACTCTCTCCATTTCTTGATTCCTTCCCCATTTAAAAAAGTTCTATTTCCCTACTTCCTATCATCTTTCATTTTGTTCTCTATGTACATTTAGAGTTTCTTATAAAACAGAAACCATCTGATATTTGAGTTTGTGTGTTTAGCTTATTTTACTTAACTACTTATCATAATTATTTAAAAACAAATAACAAAACTTTAACATTTTTTCATTATTTTATAAGATAGTATAATGGGAAATATAAAAATGAGAATTTTATCAAGTTTATCCACTAATTTTTCTGTGTATACTGTATGTTAAAGTATGCAATACACAATGCAATACTACACACTAAACAAGTATCTAGTCTCTTACCAAACATTTTTGTGTTATTGTTTTTCTTTGAAAAATTCACTTTAGATTGTCATATTGGCTGTTCCTTTTTTCCTGTGGGTGTGTAGTATAATTTCAATAAAATGTCTACCTACTAAACGTTAAGTTGAAGATATCAACAATGTTCTAACTAAAAGTGTATGTAAAGAGTAGTTGATATAAAACAAATGAACAGGTGTGGTAGTGTTTCTCATGCAAATTGGAATCAAATGACTGAACTGATACCTGTTGGGGCAATGCTGGAGATGGAGATAGTACACAAACAATGGTGCTCACAGTAAATTGTGAAGTGGTTACTATCATGGTTTCAAGTTACATCTGGTAACCAGTGAATTCTTCAAATTTATCTTTCTTTATGGCAAAATAGTTCTCCACTGTGTGTGTAAACTGCACACTCTCTTTATCCTTTCATATGTTGATGAACAAATAGGCTGCTTGCTGAGATTTAGCTATTATGAATTATACTACTGTAATCATCGGTGTGCATGTATCACTGTAATATGATGTTGCTAACTTGTTCGGGAAGATACCTAGAGGGAATAGCTGGGTCAAATTGAATTTCTAATTTTAGTTTCTTGTAGAAGCTCCCTACTGATTTCCATAATGATTGCAATAGTTTATATTTCCATCAATAAGGTAGAAAGATTCCTCTGTACTCCCTCATTCTTGTCAGCATTTGCTATTGTTTTATTCCTTGATAATGCTCATTCTTTTTAGACTAAGGTAAAATCTCAGTTCTGCTTTAATTGCACTTCTCTTATGGCCAAAGGTGTTAAACAGTTTTGCATGTATTTATTGACCATTTTTACCTCTTCTGAGAAGTGTCTGTCATGTTACTTGGCCAATTTTGATTGGGTCTAAATTTTTTGAGTTCTTCATATATATTCTACATATCAATACTCTGCATTGATACTCTCAGGTATAGCTGGCAAAAATGTTTCCTGCTCTGTAGATTGTGTCTTCACTCTGTTAGTTGTTTCCTTGGCTGTGCAGAAGCTTTATAAATTTCATATGATCCCATTTGTCAATTCTTGATACTATTTCTTGTGCCACTGGGATTCTTCTCAGAAAGTTCTTGCCTTCACCTATATCTTTAAAAGTTTTATCTACTTTATCATTCAGCAGACTGAGTTTTTCTGTTTTAACATTTAGATATCTTATTCATTTTGATTTTAGTTTAATGAATAATGAGATACATAGGTATAGATTCAGTGTCTTGCATGTGGATAGCTGCTTTTCCCAGCAATCAAATTAGTGCTTGTCTATAGAAACTTACTACCATTATTAAGCATCAGACAGAGGTGAGTGTGATTTTTTTGTTCTGTGTCCTGCTACTTGCATCACTTGTAACACTTCCAAATTTCAGTTTCCTCATTAGTGAAACATAATGGAAATACATGAAATAAATATTTAAAACTAAAATATATAAATTGCTTAGGAAACAAGAGTTCTAATATTCACCAATTCATGAAAGCCAAAATTAAATAAATTTATGTAAATGAAAGTACTTTAAAACCCATAAATACTTGTAAATGGTAGACATAAACATTTAATGGAGTTCCAGAGAACTTTTCTAATTAAAACACACAGAAAATGCATACTTCAATGCAGCAATTAAAGTATTCCAAAGTAATATCTCCATTAACTAGATGCACCTTTTAATTTTATAGTTTCTAGCCCCAGAATGCTTCTTCTGAACATTTGATTGTTGAATGTTTATCTAGGATTCATGAAAATAGTGATTGAGATACATGTTTTTCACACTTGCAGTTGGCTCTAGAGTCTACAAGGTTTGCCACTTTTTACAAAAACAGGAAAATTCAGATTTCTTCAAATTAATCTTGATTGCTTCAGAGGCTGTACAATTTCAACTATAATTTGTTTTGTTTCAAAGAATAATATCTGATATTATTGAAGATTAAGTTTCTTGCAAGTTTCAATGAATATATTACGGTGGGGAAATGACTGCTTAACACCTGGACACCATTTAAATTCGACACCATAAAATTACAGAACTGTATAGAGTATCATAGATCATGCCTTTTAGTTTTTCCAATTAGAAAGTTGAAATAATAGAGGATTGGTGATTTTCTTCAGAATTTGAGAAAAATGTGATTAAATTCAGTTATTTTACAACTAACTAGACTCTCTACATAAATTCTTTGATATTGTAAGAAAAATTGTGTATAAACAAGGTAAAAAGTAATAAATTACTGAAGTATTGAAAGGTCTCAGTAGGATAGAGGATTGTAATATAATCAGATAAATAGTAATTAAGAGTCTGTTTTTAGTAACACAAAATAATTTTCTATATATTAATCACTCACTTCCTGAAATATTTCTCTACTATCAGTAAATTCAGATGATAAAAATGAAATCTAATAAAATTCTCCAGTTAGAAAATACTTAAAATTCATTATTAAAAATACATATAATCTGTTTTTTGTGACTGACCCTTCATAACATTTAGTGAAATAAATAATGTCCTGCTATACAAAAACTTCTTGAAATTTGATAAATGATAAATGGTTGATGAATGAAAGTCTAAATAAGTAAATGAATGAGAAAATTAATGAGTGACCTAAGGTAGTAATTTCATGAATAAGACTCAATCTGATGTGTTTATGGCACTTTGCAAAATTAGATGGAAAATCTTCAGGAATTTGCTATGTGATCAGAATATTAATTCTTAATGACTCCTTCAACAGCAACTAACAATAAAGCTAACTATCACTTTAGAGGAATGAATATGAGAAGAGAAAAGAGAAGTAGAATAAAAGAGCAACACAGAAAAGCATGCACCATTGTGTACCTGAGTATTCACTTGCTTTGACTAGAACCACATAAAAGACTATAGAACCCCATAAAAGACTTCACACCAAGTGAATTTTATTGTAAATAGATAAATAAATTCTCTCAATGCTAAGGATTTATTCACGCCAAAGTAGAAACCATGATATCCAGCAGAAATCATATATTAGTTATATGAATTTTTCATTACCGTTGTTAAGATGTAATAAAGTTACAGTATTTTGATATAATAAAGAGTATGCAAACATATTTCATTCCTTAATTCATTGTTTTATATCCAATCTCATTTTTTCTAGAGATCTGAAAATTCCATGATTATCCTCACATATTCATATAAAACTGATTTATATCATTTGCTAACACAGATAATTGCATGAGTGTATTATAACAGCTTTATTAATAACCAACAAAACCAGAAAATAACTACGCAATGATTATTAATGGGTAAATAGATATTAAGCTGTGGTGTATCTATACTGTGGGATATTTTTCAGCACTAACAGAAAAAGTTGTGACTAGATCTCCAAAATACAGGAAAGGATCCTAAATGTAGTTAAAGAAGTGAGAGAAGCCAGTTTGAAAGTCAGAGTGATTCAAAATTATATAACACTCTGAAAAAGGCAAAACTAGTAACATTAAAAATATAAGTGGCTGCCATAGCCTTGAGGAGTGAAAGTTCACCACGTAAAACAAGGAAAGTCTAATGTGAAGATTTGCTGCAAAAAATTTTAAAGATGGATACACAACATCGAGCATATATTTGTTGAATCTTATAGAATTTATACCATGAAATTAAAAATTAAGGCATGAAAAATACAAAAAAATACTTTGGAGTTTAGGAGATCACATAAAGCAAGACAGCTTTGACAAGAGAAACTAACAGTATTAGCAATATATGATACATCTGTTTGGAGGATCAGTGCCTATTGGGGAAGATGCTGAATTAAGTACCCTTGTAAATTTGTGAAGTCTATAAACAAAAGTCACAGGAAAGAACACAGCTCGCAAACTTCTTTTCTGGAGAGATAGCTTCCACAATTACAATGCCTCTATACAAATATACTGAAATTAAAAAGTTAATTAAATGATCAACGAAGTATTGCTGGAGCCAAGTTTATCAATGTCACAGTTTGAACTTACTTGTAAATGATTCATATGGTATGAACTGAAGTTGAAGAAATAAGTATTTACTCATAAATAGCTTAACACACATGTGAATGTACAATTACGTATATATTTATGGGTATATTTCCATACATATGGTATTATAATACAATGCCATCTCTTGCCAGTCTCACATTAATTTTTGTCACACTGGTCTTTCAGCATATGGAATTTATTCCTGCCTGAGATTATTCATATATTGCTCTCTTCTAGTTATCTGTTTTTAAAATTCTTTTTGATAATTTAGTACTATTTTATGTTACTTTCTCTGAAGATACTCTGAATCCCAAATCTCAGCTGTGTCTCCCAGTTCTACTAGCTCACTGAACATTTTCACGATCCTCAGTGCTCTGTTGAAACATCTTTGTACAAATTTTGCAAATCTCAGGATTTGCCTCATGAAATCAAAGAATGGAACTGTAGATGAAATGGAGGATGTTAGAAGCGTGTTCATTAGAAGTGTGGGAAAAACACCTCCTGACCGAGGGGGAGTCCTGAGAGGGTTACCATGTTGACCAGAATCTCTTATGGATAAGCAGAGTTGGGAACTGCTCAGGTTTCTGGTGGCCACCTGTCACAGGTAGTTCCTTGGGTTTAAAATGACCAATTCTATCTCATCCTCTCTAAACCAGTTCTTAGTGTGCAGAGTTTAAAGGAAATTAAATTTAAAAGAACACCAGTTATTTTGCATTTCTAAATTTCTAAAAAGTTAGCCCCAGACATAGGGAAGGATTGCATTCCATTTCCTCTAAAGGACTCTTTTTCTGGTCAGGGTCCTATTGCTCATTCTTATTTTATTTTCATTCAGTTCAGCTAATTATGCTGATTCCACCTCAGGCCCTTTCTCTTCTAGTTTCCTATTCATAAGCCAACCAACTAAACTATCTTTCTACACTGTCACAAACATGTGTGTGTTGATCGGCTTTCCTGTTCCTCAGACAAATTACACAACATCTGCAATTTAAAGAGGAGACACTTGACTTGGTTGACAGACTCAGGTAATTCAGTTCATGGTACCCTGGCTGCAAGGCAAAAATACCATGCAGTAAGATAGCAGAGCAAAGATCTGTAGATCACAGGAGCTCAAAGGAGAGCAAGGCAACAGCATCATTGAGGAAGAGACAAGGGATAGAGACTGTGTCCAAGATCACATGTCCATGACCCACCAAGAGACACTTAGCAGTGTGCTCTACTAATCCCACTCATGACTCCCAAGATAATCAAGTTGATGTAATTAAACTTAAAAACCACAATGTGTCAGGCAATTTTGAAACTAGTTTCCAAAAGCTTTGATGGTCTTCCTATCCAAAAGTGTTTCCTTCCTTGAATTCAGGTCAAATTCAGAAATGCTTTTGTAATCAATAAAAAGAATCTCAAATGATGCAAGAAAAACTTTAAGGTCAGAAAAGGTTATAAATATTCTTTTTCCTGACATGATGTGTCTGCCTGTGTGTGTGCATGTATGCATGCATGCATGCCTGTGTGTGTGTGTGTGCGTGTGTATGTGCACAAGCACTGCCAATCAATTTAGCCCCTTGTGACTTGAGTACAACATTCAGGGAAAATCACTTCAATATACAAACCAAAGATCCTTGTAAGAATTTCAACTATCTTCAGAAAATCATGCTAGAGGACATGTAGGAACTCCAGTGAATAGAACAGCTGAATTCCCAACTCTCACTTATAAATACAGCCCAGTTGAGCAATTGGTTAAATAACTATGCTAAAACCACTATCAGGTAGTCATCTATTTAAGATGCTCAGGTTAGAATTTTTCAAGCAAAGTTTTCCTAAAACTTTGAGAAATAAAATAAAATGGCCATGCTCTTTGCAGTTAATAAGTTATACAATAGTTGTTATCAAAATAATAGATATGTATGTGATTATGGGCTTATTTTTTTCTTCTTCTCTATACTGAAAAACATCTACATGGAGAGAGACATTTTTCAATACTATATTCCCAGAAGAGAGAAGATGGTACACTTTCAGGCAGGGTAGGTTGGATTTTCTGAGAAAGGATATTTCAATGTGATTGAGAGTGGCCTTGAATTAATTGCAGAACCCTGGCTGACCTTGAACTCACAGAAATCCTCCTGCCTCAGTATGGGTTTACAGGTATGCATCACCATGTCCAGCAAAATGGTGCACTTAATATAGGTATTAAAGGGACTATGTTGGTGTGTTAATTGTTTCACAAGACATTTTAAATGTACATTATAGCATATTTATATAATCACTCAATGTTAGTCTTTCTGAATGAAAGAATATTTTCATATATGGTATGAGAGTTATACTTGCCTCCAGGAATAATTTAGGTAGGATTGCTTTCTTCTCAATTTCATTAAAGAGTTTAAGGAGTATTGGCATGAAATCTTCTCTTAATTTCTTATAGAATTCAGCTGTAGATCCATCAGGACCTGGGCTTTTCTTTGTTAGTAAGTTTTTAATT
This sequence comes from Hydrochoerus hydrochaeris, assembly GCA_004027455.1. Classification (NCBI taxonomy): domain Eukaryota; kingdom Metazoa; phylum Chordata; class Mammalia; order Rodentia; family Hydrochaeridae; genus Hydrochoerus; species Hydrochoerus hydrochaeris. The sequence goes on along the minus strand of PVLA01001930.1, from coordinate 250,954 downwards.
ACTTTTTCAATTTCAATAGCTGATATTGGGTTGTTCAAAATTGCTAAATCTTCTTGGTTGAGCTTTGGTAGTTCATATGTTTCTAAGAATCTGTCCATTTCCTCTGTGTTTTCTACTCTATGTGAGTAGAGATTTTCAAAGTAGGTATTCATGATCTTTTGAATTTCCATGGAATCTGTAGTAATTTCCCCCTTTTCAGTCCTTTTTGTGTGAATTTGGGTTTTTTTGTTCTTTTTCTTGATAAAGTTAGTTGGGGGTTTGTCAGTTTTGTTTATTCTCTCAAAAAACCAGCTTTTTGATCCATTAATTCTTTGTGTTGTTTTTATAGTTTCAATTGCATTGATTTCTGCTCTAATCTTTACAATTTCCTCTCTTCTATGAGCTTTGGGTTTAGCTTGCTCTTCTTTTTCTAGAAGCTTGAGATGGAGCATTATATTGTTTATGGTGGAAGTGCAGACTGACGCAACCACTATGGAAATCCATATGGAGAATTCTTAGAAGACTAGGATTGGAAGTTCCATTCAACCCAGCTATTCCCCTCCTGGGTATTTTCACAAAAAAACTGAAAAGTTCATATATGTGATATATGTGCACCCATGTTCATAGCAGCACACTTTGTAGTAGCTAAATCTTGGAAACAACCAAGATGCCCATCAACTGCAGAGTGGATGAAAAAGATGTGATATTTTTATACAATGGAATATTACTTGGCTATAAAAAAGGATGATCTTGAGGCCTTCATAGATAAATGGAGACAACTTGAGAGGATCCTCACTGGTGATATACATAGAATCATATTTATAAATATCACATTGTGTCTCTAGTGTAAAAAGTAATAAGAACTATAAGAGTAACAAAACCCAAAATGTGTTATTGCTGTTATAACAAAGAGGAAAAGAAAGTGCTTTAAGGAATATAACTGCATGTATGTTTGAGTGTGTAAAATAGATGACCATATTACTGAATCTTTGTTGGATCATTGAGTAGAACTGTTTTCAGTCTCACTGTTTGAATGGCTACTATGTATCCTTTAATTTAGTGAACAACTATATCCAAGATGACAATATGTAATTTATCAACTATTGATTTCTTAGGGCTTTTTTTATTCCTTGTTTTTCTCTTTTTCTCCTTGTTTTTCTTTTTTCCCTTTGGAATTCTGTATTGTTGCTACCCTTTTTTCTGTTTTGTTTCTTTTTTTCTCTTTAAATAAAATTTAAAAACAAACAAAAAGATGAACATTTTTATATATGGTAATTTATAGTGCCAATTATAAATATATGATTTTATTTTGATCATATTACTATTGATTTTATTCTTCTTAATAAACTATTCCAAATTTACACATTACTGGATGGGGTTGTACATTGCAAATCAGTATGGTTACTTTAGAAAGCAATGTAGCAGATTCCATTTTTTTTTTAATGCTGTGTTGAACCCAGGGCATTTGCAGTGAGAAAAATTCCTCCCCAATTTTTATTTTTATTTTATATGTTTATTTCTTTATTTTTATTTTTGAGACATGCTCTCACTATGTTTCTTTGTTGGCTAGGCTGGGCTCAAACTTGTGAATCTTATAACAGCCTCCTGAGTAGAACAGATGTGTAGCATCATGCTCTGCTAGCAGATTCCTAAATTGTTAAACATAATTTATTTTTTAAATATACCACATAGATCAGCAATTTTATTTCACCTTATCCAAAGTGATGGAAACATACAACCCACACAAATACTGTGTGCAATAGGTCACAGCAGCGTTATTTAGAATAATAATAAACAGAAACACCCTCAATTTCCATCCACTGGTGAACAATTAGAGTGTAATTATGTCTATACAGTGGAATATGATTTGGCCAGGAGAAGACAAAAAAGATCAGAGTGTGATGAAGACTGGCTACAATATTAAAGAATTTTTAAAATATGCTAAATCAAAAGATCCAGAGAGAAGGTCTTAGATTTTTCTCTTTTATTATATAAACTGTTGAAAAGTGAAAATCCATACCAACAGAAAGTAAATTCATAATTGAGGTTTGGGATAGTGTGAATGATTAACAGCAAATGGTCAAGAGATTTCTTTGGGGGTAAAGAAAACTTTCTAAATTTTGATTACAATCATTTTTTGTAATTGAATTTTTAAACTATCATTGAATTTCACATATGCAATGAGTGAATTTGTAAGTTATGACTCAGTTTTTAAAAATGAACACAAACAAATGCACCATCCTATAGCACCAAACCATAATTTGTATTTTTGATAAGGACTTGGGCAGAAGTCAAACATTCTTATTTTTGAGTGAGGAGTTCTCAGAATTTTATCAGAATTTTCAGAAACATAATTTTGATTACAATTTACTTCATGAAGAAATTAATAAAAATGTTAAAGAGTTTACAAACCAGCAAGCTAAATACAGAATAAGACCTAAAAAAGACAGAGAGACAAAATGTACTAGGTTGAGAAAAATGTAAGTAATCTATAGCAAATGAAGGTGAGGGAAAGGAAACTTGAAGGGAAAAGTCCACAACATATCAATCAGTGTCCAAACTACAAAAGTATCCTGAGTTTATTGTCTTGTAAAATATCTTACAATACAATTCAGAAGTCTTGGAGTGAAAAACATCAAAAAACTGTGATCTAGCTATATTACCACCAGTGTAGGAAAACACATATCTGAGCACGTCTTGAAAAAAGTGAAAATAAGAAAATTGATCAGGGGATAAAATTTTCTCTATATGATAAGTTAGATAAGGTTTTTTCCTAATAATTACTGAAAATGAAAATATTGCCATTAATAGATCAGCCGACAAAATTAATTCCCTATTTTATAATCTTAGAATAAAAATTGCATATTTCACAAAAATAAAACAATAAATCAATAGTGCCAAATTATCATTTAGACTGGAAAAAAGAAGCAAATTACTTGAAGTGTTTTTCTAATAATTTATGGCTCACCATTTTGAAAATGGAGAATTCTGCCATTGCAGTAATGAAACATCCTTCAGGAGGGAACAACACTGATCAATAATTGCTATTAATTATGACATTTTCATAAGTGGTAATGATACAAGCATGCAACTCACACAGATAGAAAAGTACCTGTGTTTATTAAATTTATGTTGATTTGAAGTTAACATACTGCATATTCCTGATCATTAAATTGCATATAATATTTTGGACCAAAATATAAAATGAACAATTTGGTTTTCATTTATTATACTATACATTATATTATACATTTTAATTTCTCACACATTGCTGATGCTTTCTTCAATGCTGATTTTTACTTCTTGTTTCTGTACTGTGGTTAATCTAAAGACAACCATTGACTTCCTGCTTCAATTTTTCCTGGTACTCCTCACTTCTTGTATCTAGTCTTTCTTCTATTTAGTTTTGCTAAAGCAATACAGAAAACTTACAGGAGAAACTAACTTTATATAATAAATGAATATAACCTCATATATACCATGAAATCAAATCACTGGACTAAAGATTGGACTAGGTACTCCCTTCAAAATACAAAAGATGTGATCTAATATTAAGAAATATTGGGTTGGTTTACTTTTACAACTAATCTGTTATTTGCTTGAGATTATTAGAAAATTAAACATTTAGTAAATAAAATAGTACTACTTTGGAGCCATTAAAACACATAAAAATGTTTCTTTCAATATGTCAGAAATATCTTTCTCAAGCTTCATTGTATAGAGGTATTGTAATTTAAAATATTGTCCTAATAGGTTTTTTCATCATTTATAATTTTAATGCTTTAATTTACACTCTCTTTTATTAATTCCCCAAGATTGTATTTCTTCTTCTTCTAAACAAAATTTTCTGAAGTCAAGAACACTGACCAGATAAACACTCCTATGTCAAATTATTGGAAGACCGTCATTTTGTCCTATCACATAGCTCATATTGAACAATATTTAAAGTGCCCATGTATCTCTTGAGAATTTAATGTTTGTTCTTAAACCTGAGTTGTCTCTCTAGCACTTCTGTGGTCAGTTCTTTCTCTAATTAATAATTTCTCACTAATGCCTCACATATCTTGGTGCTGTTAAAAAAACAGAGAAATTCTATATGTGGGGTTTCTGGGTCACAAATGCCAGAGATATCTTTTGTGACCAATGACGTGCACTGCATGATTGATAAAGGAGGAATAGTACTGTCTTAAAAGATATGTAAAATAATTGCAGAAAAAAATATTGATCAATAGATCAACTTATTTTTGTACCTATTTTCTCAATTTATCAACCAACTCCTTCCAGTATCCCCCTATAAGCCAAGGGCTTACAAAGAAAGAAAAGAAATAATTAGAAAGAAAAGAAAGAAAACAATTTTCAAATGTGGTAACATGAAAATATGAGTCTGTAAGTAAGATCATTTAAAAACTCATCAAGTAAACTTGTTTTTTCCTACCTTAATTCTGTCCTTTCTTTTTTGTTTCCTCAGCTGTCATATGAAATCAATATTCCAGAGGAAGACTTTGGACTATTTTTTCACAAGAATTAAAAAATCTCCAAACATTTCTGTCTTTCTTTTTCCAAACTGAAGGAAACTCAAAACAATACTTATTAAGAACTAAATTTTATCTTATTTCCTGTGTGGTGAAAACAAACCCAGATTTTCAAAATAATATGAAATACTATCAAGTAACATTTTCACTTTCTTTTCTCAATAATGAATCCAAAATAAGCATTTATTGGAATAGGAATTTATACATTGTGTGCTCAAATTTTTGCTCTCCAGATTATGATGAAACTCTTACAATGGAAACTAATAATCTAAATTCATTTTAGAAATTAAAAATTAGGTGAATTTTAGTCATGTATGCTCAGTGATTTGAGGAAGTAACATTATATAGTAATACTGAGACACATGGGATTTTCTTACCTTCTTAAAAGATAGAAAACTTTTATTTCTGTGAGTAAGTACACCTAGTTTCTTGTTAATTAATATGCAAATTGAGACATAAATTGTCTCTGTTTCACATGTCATATAAAAACAATTTTAAAATTGAAGTTGGAAAGAAAATTTCAAAAAAGAAATGCCCTTAAATTTGATTCCTCTAGGCTTACTGTGTTTATTTCTTGCAGTGGATTTTGATATCTGTAATTCACAATGGCATCAGTAGGGAAAAAAATTAAATGCTTGAAGTTTCTGTGATGGAGACTATTCTGTGCTCACCAGCAGCTGTTTATCTACCACATACATGCCTAGGCCATATTTATAATGACAATATTCTGAATCTCAATCACAAAGAGTAAGAATCATTATGTTCATCTATTTCTTCTTCCATGAGAAATGAGAAGCCCCTGAAGATGCAGAGAACAGTGAAATCACAGAGAAGATAGTTTTGGTTCCTGTGTTAGCAGATGAAAGGTAGTTCATGTGGAATACTTGCAAAAGGCAGTGGTGTGTTTGAATAGTAAATTGTCTTCACTTTAAATCATTGATAAGGCAAGACCACTGGCAGAGGTGAATGGCAACTAGACTAATATTAGTTACTAGACGAAGGTGGTGAAATAAAACCAGTGCAAATTATTTGATGTTTGTTTATCAAATGAAATAGCAGACTGAGAACCATACTGTAAAATATAAAATACTTAATAAAATGTCAGTTACCTTTACCTGGAAGACAAAATAAATAACTGTGAACCAAGTGGCTCTAAGAAAGTGGTTGGAAAGCTTTAGACAGCCTCTCTGTTTTTGACACATTTTGCTAGCTTTCACAAAGTGAAACTTACATGTTCAGAGGCAGAAAGTGGCTGAATTTCAAAAAAGATTAAAGGGAATGCAGACAAGAAGGAGGGCTAGAAGATCTGACAAATAGAAAACTGTTTTAACACTCATCTATTCACATTCTCAGTTTTCCTCTTCCATAATCGCACTAATATTTCTATTTATACAGTGACGGGTTTTTTTGGCAATATAAGAAGCACACTGGTATATTTATCTTTAAATCACATGACAGATACCAGGATATGGTATAGTAAAGAGCATTATTTTATTTTCGCAAGTGTTTCAAAGCATGCAAATGAGTGTCGCATATAACAGGCTTGCTGAGGCGAAATGCATCAAACACAGAAAGGCAGTGAGCACCGCGCTCACTCACATGAAGACCTAAAACATCGTTCTCATAGGAGGTGACAGTACCAAGATATATTCATTAATTGTGGCAGGTCAACTTGACTTTGAATAAGAATGGACTAGCAGATTAGTACATTTCTGGATGTGGCTATGAGTGATTGTCATGTAGGTCACAAACTGAAGAGGGAAGACCCACCCTGTATTGGGGGACTCCAATAAATAGAATGACAGCCTGAATGGAATTAATAGAGAAAGATTAGAAAGTGTCACTTTTCTTTGTAGGAGTTTGGTCTTTTCCACTGCCTTCAGACATAAACCTTCCAATGCAAGACTCACCAGTTTTCCAGCACAGCTTCATATTTGTGATTGCACAGTGAGATTTTAGACCATTTACCTTAGAATACTGTGTACTTCCAACTCACCAGTGCAAAGGGAGTTGTTTTGGATTCTTTCATCTCCACCTCATCTGACAGAGGCTCACTGGGACACTTCCAGTTTAGATGCTGTAAGCTGACCTCATAAATCTGCTGTGTAATCATACATATATTTTATACTAACTTTGTTCCTCTAGTGAGCCTTAACTAAACAAATGGTAATTACTAGAGTTTGAGAAGAGTAGGGTACCAGAAAGTGATGGTGAAGTTCATTCAGTGAATTCTAAACTACAGTTAGATAGGAGCAAGAAGTCTGTTAATGGTCAGTAGGAGAACCATAGATACAAATAATTTATTGTTTATTTCTAAAGGATAGAAAAAGAGTGCTGTATCTTCCACCATAAAGAAAAGATAAATCTGGGAAATGACATATTTTTAAAGGCTGATATATATATTCTATCTCAGAGTGGGAATGCTAGCCTAGCAGATACTAGACTATATGTATTCATCAGCATTGCTATTGAGTATTTAAAATAAACAAGTACATAACTTTAAGTTAAAAGGATGAAAAATAAATCCATAAATAAGTAAAGGGGAAAATACATGTGGTGTATGTTCACATTTAATGTATTAAAAGGAGTTTTTAAAAAAGGATTACTAGGTTAAGAAGAAATGATATTTAATTTTTATTTTTATGTTATCAGGTACATAGAAATTGCAAGGAGAATAAAGAAGTTGTATGTAACAAATACCATGAATGCAAAGAAATCATATGTGGCTATACAATTATACACAGTATATGTAGATTTTCATATATTTACAAATTTACAACATACTAAAATCATTATGCTATTCTTTAAGCAAAGATGACAGGGACCACTTTTATATTTAAGCAGAAATATGCTGGCTTTTCCCAAGAAAAAAAAGAGGCATCACAGAGCAAAGGCAGGAGGAAGAAGCTATTTGTGAGGGAAGCTTCAGGGGAGTAAGAACAACAGTATTTTTTCTCAACACTCATTACCAGAAAGCAAGAGTAAATAAAAGAATGATTGAGTAGCTTATGTCTCATGTTGACTTTGAGGCAGACAGTCAGGTTAAAGCTAGAATTTGTTATAGCACAAAGAGAAAAAAAAGATTTTAATATAATATTTTAACTTTAAAATCCTCAATAAATTCTAGCATCATTTTTCTCAAGTTCAATTTTTTTAAAGATTATATAAGCAACTATAAAAGATAAGAAATGGAATTTACTTCCATACTATTGCTTGCACAAAACATTCTAGGTGTTCACTCTATTGGACTTCTACTTTAATTAGCATCATCTGTGGTTGGTTGGAACAGTGTTGGGATGTCAGGTCACCTTGGCAATAGGTAGCTCATAGAAATGTGAATGTTAGTCTGAATCCAGTGTTGTGAATGGTCTTGGGAGATTCAAAGCTCAGAATGTCACACAGTTTTGTGGTATTGGTGACCTAGTATGGCTTACGAGTCTGGAGGTTATTCTTCCAAAATGACTGTGCAGAGCCCACAGAATTACACAATGCCAGATGACAGGCCAATAACTATGACTGAGATATCCAGCCCTATCCTAGAATCAGAGAAAGGTTTTATAGCTATCATCTGTTTCATTCTAAATTGTGGACCAACAAAGTTTTGAAGAAAAACTTAGACTTGAATCGCACTATAGCACTGTTTTTTTTTTTTTAATTTAAAGAAAAAAAGACAGAAAAAGGGTAGAAATACTATAGAATTTCTAAAAAAAAGATAAATAGTAAGAAATAATTGGTTGATAAATTACATGTTATTCTTTTAGAAATAGTTGCTCAAGTTACAAAATTAAAGCCCACAAAGCGGACACTCAAGCAGTGAGAGTACAAACAGATCTGTTCAACAATCCAACAAGAACTTAGAAATATGGTCATCAATCCTACACACTTAAATATACATGCAGTCATATCTTTTATAGCACTTCATATTTCCTCTATTTTATAATAGCAATTATACATTCTTTAAATTTTATTTAAAAAGAAGAAAAAAAGCAACACAGAAAAAAGGGTAGCAACAATCAAGAATTCTAAAAGAAAGAAAGAAAAAAAAAGGAAAAATAGAAAAAATACCTACTAAGAAATCCCTAGTTTATAAATTACATATCGTCATCTTGGATGTAGTTGTTCAAGTTACAAAGTTAAAGGATACATAGTAGCCATTAAAACAATGAGAGTGAAAACTGTTCTGCTCAAAGACCCAACAAAGATTCAGCAATATGGTCATCTGTTTTACATACTCAAACATACATGCAATTATATCCTATAGAGCACTTTCTTTTCCTCTCTTTTTTTATAATAGCAATTACACATTTTGGGTTTTATTACTCATAGTTCTTATCACTTTTTATACTAGAGACACAGTGTGATATTTATAAATATGATTCTTACTTATTTCACTAATGGGGATAGTCTCAAGTTATCTCCATTTACCTATGAAGGCCTCAAGATCATCATTTTTATAGCTGAGTAATATTCTGTTTTATAAAAATGCCACATCTTTTTCATCCTCTCTGCAGTAGATGGGCATCTTGGTTGTTTCCAAGATTTAGCTACTACAAATTGTGCAGCTATGAACATGGATGCACATATATCACTGTGATACGAATTTTTCAGTTTTTCTGGGAAAATACCCAGGAGGGGAATAGCTGAATTGAATGGGGCTTCCAATCCTAGTCTTCTGAGAATTCTCCATATGGATTTCCATAGTGGTTGCACCAATCTACATCCCCATGAACAGTGGAGCAGTGTTTCTTTTTCCCCGCAGTCTCGCCAACATTTGTTATCAGTTGATTTCTTGATGGCAGCTATTCTTTCCGGAGTAAGGTGGAATCTCAGTGCTGTTTTAATTTGCATTTCTCGAATGACCAGTGATGGTGAACACTTCTTCATGTATTTATTTGCCCTTTGTATATCTTTCTCTGAGAACTGTGTATTCATTTCAGACAGCCATTTTTGGAGAGGGTCTTTGAATTTGGGGGGCTTGATGTTTTTCAGTTCTTTATATATTCTGGACACAAGTCCTTTGTCTGAAGTGTTGCTGGTTAAAATTTTTTCCCCACTCTGTTGGTTTTCTTTTCACTCTGTTGGTGATTTCTTTTGAAGTGCAGAAATTTTTCAATAATGTGAGATCCCATTTGTTGATTCTTTGAAGTGTTTCGCGTGCAGTTTGTGTTTTGTTCATGAATTCTCTGCCTACCCCTTTGTCTCCAAGACATCTACCTACTTTGTCTTCCAGTAGATTTAGTGTTTCTGTTTTAATATTGAGGTCTTTGATCCATTTAGATTTTAGTTTTGTGCATGGTGATATGCATAGATCTAGTTTCAGTTTTTGGCATGTAGAGAGCCAATTTTTCCAACACCATTTATTAGAGAGACTATATCCTTCTTCCAGTGGACATATTTAGCCCCTTTGTCAAATATCAGGTGGCTGAGTGTCTGTAGTTGTGCTTGCATCTTCTAATCTGTTCCATTGATCCTCAGGTCTATTTCTTTGCCAGTACCAAGCTGATTTTATCACTGTGGCTTTATAGTACTGTTTCAAGTCAGGAATTGAGATGCCTCCTGCCTTGCTTTTGTTGCCTAGAATTGCCTTTAGTATTCTAGGTTTCTTCTGTTTCCAAATGAATTTAAGGAGTGTTTTCTCTAGATTTGTGCAGCATGTCAGTGGTATTTTGATTGGGATTGTGTTAAATCTGTATAACAGTTTTGAGAGTATGGCCATTTTCACAACGTTGGTACTTCCTAGCTAAGAGCAAGGAATATCTTTCCATTTTCTAATATCCTCTTCAATCTCCTTTTTCAAAATAGTATAATTTTTAGCATATAGGTCTTTTACATTTTTAGTTAGGTTGATTCCTAACTACTTCAGGTTTTTAGATGTTATTGCAAAGGGCGATATTTCCATAATTTCTCTCTCAGTGAGTTTTTTGTTTGTGTACAGGAATGTTATCGATTTTTGAGCATTGACTTTGTATCCAGCTACACTGCCGAACTTGTTTATTACCTCTAGTAGTCTTTTAATGGAGTTTTTTGGGTCTTCTATATAGAGTATCACGTCATCTGCAAATAGTGATAATTTAACTTCTTCCTTTTCTATCTTTATTCCTTTTATTTCTCTCTTGTCTGATTGCCCTGCCTAGTGTTTCCAGAACTATATTGAAAAGGAGTGATGATAGTGGACATCCTTGTCTTGTTCCTGATTTTAAAGTGAAAGCCTTCAGTTTTTTTGTCCATTTAGTATAATGTTGGCTGTTGGTTTGTCACAGATGGCCTTTATAAGGTTGAGGTAGACACCATGTATTCCAAGTTTCTGAAGGGTTTTTATCATGAACTTGTGGTGGACATTACCTAAAGCTTTTTCTGCATCTATTGTGATAACCATGTGGTTTTTGTTTTGGGCTCTGTTGATATGGTGTATTACATTTATTGATTTGCATATGTTAAACCATCCCTGCATTCTTGGAATGAATCCCACTTGGTCGTGATGTATAATCTCCTTGATGATTTGCTGCATTCTGTTTGCCAGTATTTTATTGAGAATCTTTGTATCAATGTTCATTAGTGAGATTAACCAATAGTTCTCTTTTTTGGTTGGATCTTTCTCTGGTTTTGTTATCAGAGTAATACTTGCCTCCAGGAATGATTTAGGGAGGATTGCTTTCTTCTCAATTTCATTGAAGAGTTTAAGAAGTATTGGCATCAAATGTTCTATAAATTTCTTGTAGAATTCAGCTGTGAATCCATCAAGACCTGGGCTTTTCTTTGTTGGTAAGTTTTTAATTATTTTTTTAATTTCAATAGCTGATACTGGGTTGTTCAAAGTTGCTAAATCTTCTTGGTTGAGCTTTGGTAGTTTATACGATTCTAGGAATCTGTCCATTTCCTCTGTGTTTTCTACTCTATGTGAGTAGAGATTTTCAAAGTAGGTATTCATGATCTTTTGAATTTCCATGGGATCTGTAGTAATTTCCCCCTTTTCAGTCCTTATTGTGTGAATTTGGGTTTTTTCATTCTTTTTCTTGATAAAGTTAGCTAGGGGTTTGTCAATTTTGTTTATTCTCTCAAAGAACCAGCTTTTCAATTCATTAATTCTTTGTAATTTTTTTTGTCTCAATTGCATTGATTTCTGCTCTCATCTTTACAATTTCCTCTCTTCTATGAGCTTTTGCTTAGCTTGCTCTTCTTTTTCTAGAAGCTTGATATGGAGCATTAAATTGTTTATTTGTGCTTGTTCTATATTCTTGATATGACAATCTATTGCTTTATATTTCCCTTTTAAACCACTTTCATTGCATCCCACAGATTACAGTATGTTGTGTCTGTGTTTTCATTGAATTGTATGTATTGCTTTATTTTTTTCTTTAATTTCATCTGTAGCCCACTGGTTGTTCAAAATATTGTCATTCAATTTCCATGTATTTATGCAGGTTTTGTGATTTCTTTTGCCATTAATTTTCAATTTCAGTGCAGTATGGTGATATTATGATTTCAATATCTTTGCATTTACTTAAGAAAGTTTTATGGGATAATATATGATCTCTTTTGGAGAATGTCCCATGCACTGCTGAGAAGAATGTATATTCCATTGTGGTTGGGTGGAACACTCTGTAAACATCTACTAAGTCCAATTGCTCACAGGTATAATTCAGTTCTGTTATTTCTTTGCTACATTTTTGTCTAGTTGATCTATCTGTTTGTGACAATGGGCTGTTAAGATCCCCTGATATAATTGTGTTCTTGTGTATTTGGTTTTTCATGTCTGTTAGTATCTGCCTTATGTAGTCGGGTGCTCCTATATTTGGTCCATATATATTTATAATTATTAGTTCTTCCTTTTGAATTTTTCCACTAAAGAGTATGTAGTGACTTTCTCTATCTCTTTTAATCATGTTAGGTTTGAAGTTCATGTTGTCTGCAAATAGAATAGCTAGCCCTGCTTTTTTCTGGGTTTCTGTTGCATGAAATACAGTTTTCTATCCTTTGACTTTTAATCTATGAGTTTCCTTTTGAGTCAGATATGTTTCTTGTATACAATATATTGTGGGATCCTGTTTCTTGATCCATTCTGTCAATCTATTTGTTTTGATAGGTGAATTGAAGCCATTTACATTTATGCATCAGTACATATCACTGATATGTACTGGCTCAGCTTTGCCATGTTATGTTCCAGTTGTTTCTTTCTGCTTTTCCCCTTATTTAATTACTTGTCCAACTGGTGGTTTCTTTCTGTTGTTGTTTTGGGGATTATGGTCATTTTTATCTCTGTCTAGTATGTCTTTCAGTACTCTTTCTAGGTTTGGTTTTGTGGACATGAATTTCTTCAGTTGTTCTTTGTCATGGAAGTATCTTGTTTCTCCATTAAATTTGAATGAAAGTTTTGCTGGGTACATCAGTCTGGGTTGAAGGTTATTTTCTTTCAGGGCTTGAAATACCTCACTCTAAGCTTTTCTTGACTTAAGGGTTTGTGCAGAAAAGTCTGCTGTGATTCTAATAGGCTTTCCTTGATAGGTGAGTTGTGTCTTTTATCTAACAGCTTTTATTATTCTGTTTTTATGCTGTATGTCTGAGATCTTAATTATTATGTGTCTGGGTGTGGATTTATGTTAATTGTGACTGTTTGGTGTTCTATATGCCTCACTTATCTGCATATCAGATTCTTTCCCCATGTTTGGGAAATTTTCTGCTATTATTTCTGCAAATACTTCACATATGTCATTTGCCTGGACTCCTGTATCATTGCTAATGCCCGTTAATATTATATTGTTGCTCTTGACATCATCATGAAGCTTCTGGATTGTCATTTCATGCTGCTTTGTTATTTTAAAAGTTCTATCCTTTCCTGATCACTAACTGCAATCCTGTCCTCAAGATCCGAAATCCTATCCTCAACTTCTTCTTTATTTTTATTTAAAGAGGAAAAAAGCAAAACAGAAAAAGGGGTAGAAACAATACAGAATTTCAGAAAAAAAATAAACAGTAAGAAATCACTAGCTGATAAATTACATATTGTCTTCCTAGACATAGTTTTTCAAGTTACAAAATTAAAGCATATAGGGTGGACATTCAAACAGTGAGGCTGCAAAGAATTTCAGTGATCCATTAACAACTCAGCAACATGGTTATCAATCACACACAATTAAACATAAGTGCAGTTATATTCTTTAGAGCACCTCTTATTCCTCCTTTTACTTTTTTTTTACTTTTTTTATTTAAAGAGAAAAAAAGCATGTAAAGGGTAAAGATAATACAGAATTTCAAAAAAGATAAACAATAAGAAATCACTAGTTGATAAATTACATATTGTTCTCTTAGCAATAGTTGTTCAGGTTACAAAACTAAAGCATACAAAGTAGATATTCAAGTAGTGAGAGTGTAAACAGCTACGCATGCATGAATCTCTACATATACTTCTATCCTTTCTGTATTAGAGGGAAAAACAAAACATAGCAAGACAAAACAAATTCCTATAAAAACATGAAACCAAAAAGTTATATAAAACCACAGTACAAGGTGATCCACAATGATTACTGTGTTGTTTCTTATTATCTTCAATACAATTGTCTATATCATCAGGCATAATTGAATATAGAAGTATAATTGAAAATAGCAGTATGTAACAATATTAGTAAAAACAAAACATTGTAGACAGTATAAAACTTCAAAGGCAGGTAATAATTAAACCAGAGTGGATATTCTAGTGAATCTTGTCATCTTAAGTGGAGTTGCCTATACACTCAGACTTGATAATATCAATCATAACAGCTTTGAATAAAATCTATCAATACAAAACAGTGTTCTAACAAACCAGATTTGATGACAATCAGTTACGGTAAAACAGTGTAGGTTTTACAAAGCTTTAGATTGTCTTAATAGGAAATTAAGGATGATTACCATACTATATCCTTTTATTTTTGGGATTACTGTTTGTACCCTCAAATCTAGTACAGGTAGAGTGACTGGAACAGAATATAATACATCTAAGCAGAGTAGTGTGAGTAATGTGGGTTTTTAAATCCTGGTGCACTATTAACAATATAGTGTATCAAGACCATCTGTGTTAGAGATTATAGCCAACCTTCTCTGCCTCATTTCTGCTATGCTATTTTTCTGCCCGTTTGTCTACTTTTCTTCATTCCACTGCTTACCACACTCATTGAGGCCTTTCTGCCACTGTTCCTAAAATCCTGGTATTTTATCTCTCTCTCTCTAGAATGTCCTTCAGTATTCTCTGTAGGGTTGGATTGGTGGTCACAAACTCGCCCAGTTCCTCTTTGTCATGGAAGTATCTTGTTTCTCCATTAATTTCTAGTGACAGTTTTGCAGGGCACATCAATCTGGGCTGGAGGTTATTTTCTTTCAGGGCTTGGAAGACTTCGCTCCAAGCTCTTCTTGATCTGATGGTCTGTGTGGAGAACACAGCTGTGATTCTGATGGGCTTACATTTATAGGTAATCTGTTTCTTTTCTCTGACAGCTTTTAATATTCTGTTTTTATATTGAATTTCTGGTATCTTGATTATTATCTGTCTGGGTGTAGATCTGTTTTGGCTGTAGGTGGCTGGAGTTCTGTATGCCTCACATAACTGAATGTCATTCTCTTTTCCCATGCTTGGGAAGTTTTCCTTAATTATTTCCATGAATAGCCTTTGTACTTTGCCTGTATGTATTCTTGCTTCTTCATTCACATTTCTTATTCTTAAATTGTATATTCTCTTGTCATCTTCTAGCCTTTGTATTGTTACTGCCTGTTTCCTTGTTATTTTTAAGAGATCTTTCCTTTCATGATCACCCACTGCCAACTTGTCTTCAAGGTTTGATAGTCTATCCTTAGTTTCTTTTAAGGCATTTTTCCAGCTTTCAATGGAGTTTTTAATTTCCTGGTAGTCTCTTTGAATCTGCTTCATGTATTCTATATTTTCTTTATATTCTTTATCAAATGTTTCTCTCCTTTTTTTGTATCCCTCCCTTCTTCCATCTGTATCATCCTGAGAGATGCTTCCTGAGAGCATTTCTTTTATTACTCTACTCATATGCTGCTTTACCTGATTTAATATTTCAGTTTTGTGCTCATCTACAAAGTCCCAAAAATATCACTTAATGTCCATTGAATCTGTGTCTGATGTTGAGTGTTTGTAGCCCTTAATCTCCCTTGTTTTTCCCTCTCCTGGATCAGGGCTCTCAGGGTTCTAGGCTGGGGGCCTCCTCCTGCCTCTCTCTCATGTCATGGCCCTGGCTTCCTCCATACAGGTAACAGTGCAGGTCCCAGCCCCTTCCCTGTTGGCCATGTTTCCTCTAAAGCATGCTGGCAAGCGAACTCCTCCCTCTCCTGACTGCTCTTGTCACTGAGGTGTAAGCAGTGTCTGTGTATGCCTGCTCCTCCCCACTGGGCCAGCCAAACTTTAGGGGCCTTCACCTGGTTAATGCATGCTAGGCACAGGGAATCAATTTTGGATGGCTCATTGGGTCCCAGCCAGGGGTGTGGCCCAGTCCTAGCAAATCCCATGAATCTGCTCTGGGGAAGGAGCAACAAATTGAAGTCGCTTTCACTCCGAGTTCAAGCTTCTCTTGTCTGATTCCAACATGTCACCAATTTATTTGCACACTTCCCTTGGGGGGGTCTCAGTCCCAGCACTGATTGTGGATTAATGAAAGTCCCTTCTCTGGCTCAGATCTCCATTGGGCTCACCAACCCCTACTTCAGCGCTGCTGTGCTTCCTGTGAGTGGCGGTGGGAATGAGTTTGGGTGGCTCTGTCGGCTGGTGAGGATTCAAGCTGGCACAAATTCAGGCCAGTGCAAACTGGGCAGGTTACTGCAAAAACACTGTGTCCCATAATTTTTAGCTGTTCCAGTTGTAGTCCCAATGTATTTTACAAGCTTTTTTTGTGTTTTAATTTCTTCCTGTGTCAAGAGGATCCATGTCCCTCTGTGTGCGTCTCTCCAGGGTGTTTTATTCTGGCATATGAGTTTTTTCTCCCAGGAGGCTTTGTATTTTGTTGCTCACTGGTCAGCCATCTTGACTTCTCCTATCCTCAGCTTCTTTTAGGCAGTTTTGCATGCTTTCAATACAATTTTTTTTCTTGGCTGTCTCTTTGAGTTTGTTTCATGAATTCTGCTTGTTTTCTATATTGTTCATTCAAGGTTTCAATCATTTTCCCATGCTTCTATACATTTTTCTCTATTTCTTCTTTAGCTGCATTCAACAACTCCTTTACTAAAGTTGTTATTTCTATCTTTACATGGGAGAGTACTTCTAATTTGATTTCCTCTATAGCCTGATGGAGTTGTTTTTTTTATTTCACTTGCTATCTTTTCAGAGATTCCTGGTGTACTACTTTTGGGGTCCTCTATTTCAATGTCTCCTGTACTTGTTTCTGGTGAACTATATATTTGAGATTGCATTTTACTTTTTTGTTTTGCCATTTTCACTCTGCCTAATGTTTTCTGTGTGTAGGAGTGGGTCACCCACACTCTTTTCAGACTCACCAAGGTCTTACAGTTAGTTGGAGGAAGCTTTACTACTGGTGGTATTTACCCACTGTACACCTCTATTTTAGGGGCATACTCCCCAAACTGACACAGTTAATCCACTGTAGTCTGAGGTTTGCCACCTGGGAGCAAAGTTCCAAGTTTTTTCACACTGACTGTGGCCTAATGCGGTCTTATGATGTTCCCAGTGGAAGGGCAGGCCCAGCAGAAGCAGTCTAGAGCAGTTTTCCACCTAGGGCGAGCTTCTGTGGTGTTCCCAGTGGCAGGGTGAACCCATAGGTGAGGTCCCATGCAGTTTATGCCTGAGGTGGGTTTCCACAATGTTCCAGGTGGCAGGGCAGGCCCTTCCCTCTAGCATTGAAACAGTAATAAAACACCAACAATAGGAGCTTTCTGAAAAATCTGGTTTGGGTGATATTTGGTGTTGAAATAGTGGAAGTGATTTAGTTTCAGATACATTAAATAGTCTTCCTAGAATTTCTGAAAAAAAATAGACATAAACAAAGCCCAACTAGCAAGCCTAGAAACAGTGACCCTTCCATGCCCACCTGCTGTGGCAAAAAAAAAATATCAGGAGCTTTCAGAACACTTACCTCAATAGTATGGTTACAGAAATTTACCCAGAATATGGAAGAATTCTCAGATAGAGAATTAATAACAACTGTCTTTTTTAGGAAACACTGTGAGCTTATAGAACCTACATGAAAATGTTTCAATACTCAGCCAAACTTTTCAAAGAGATGGGGAAATTCAAAAAATCAGAGGGAAATTCTTGGGCTGAAATATACATTTAGCAAGTTAAAAAGGTGATAGAGTGTATCAAAAGCAGAACAGATCAAACATAAGAAAGAATGAATTGGAAGACAAGCTATCTGAAGATACATAGTTGGAGAAAAAATGAAGGGGTATGAAAAAAGTTTATGGGACCTTTGGTACAGTATTAAAGCAGCAATTTTTAGGGTTTTTGGTGTTCAGGAAGGATTTGAGAATGGAAATGAGTAGAAAGCTCATTAAAAGTAAAAACAGAGGACTTCACAAGACTAGAGAAAGATACTAATATCCATGTACATGAAGAACAAAGGTTCTCAGTCAAATTTATTTTAACCAAAAATTAAAAATAAAATAAAAATTATAATTGCTACATAATAATTAGTCATATTAATATGTTAAAAGATAGCTAATAAAGAAAGATTCAAAGTGAGTTAAGTTGTACAATGAATTAAAAAAATTCAAGAGCTTGCAAGATGGCCGACTGAGTGGTGGCAAAATAAGAGAGCCTCTCTGAGAAAAAAATAAAATAAAAACAACTAGGAAGCTGGAATCTGGCAACATGGAGAAAGCCAGACAAAAGGAGAGGAATTCTCATGACCCAGGAAGAAACTGAGGAAAAAGGAAAAAAAAAAGAAAAAGAAAAAAGAAAGAAGAAGTGTGGACAGAGGACTGGAGCTGGGCAAGCCCTGATCACTGTACTGGCATGTCTTAGAGTCAGGTGACTCATGATTGAGCTGAGATCATGGCCCTGCTGAGAGCAGGGGTTGGTGAGCTCCAGACCCTTGGCTGGAGGAGGCACTGTGGCAAGGAGTGAAAACAGCCATTCAAGCTTCATGAACTTTGGTGAGTGACAGGAACTGGATTCCCCAGATCGGCAGGACTGGCTGGGCAACATTTTGGAGTTGGGCAGGGTTGGCTTGAATCAAAACCTGAGTTGGTGTCTGCTGATGACTCCTAGTTCAAAGCAGATTGGTGGGATCTGCTTGTGCAGGGCCACTCCCCTGGTTGAAACCCAATAGCCAGGGATGAGGCTTTTTTGGGCCAGTGGCTTCCCCAGGGAACACACAAACTTGTTGAAGCATAAACTGGTTGACTGGCATAGGGGGAGGAGCCAGCTCTCAGCATGTAACTTGCAGATCCACAGCAGACTGGTGGGCGGTACTTCCCTAGCAAGTGCACTGAAGAAAAACTGTAAGCAGTACGAAAGGCCCAGAGACCTCCACCACCCATCTGTCTGAAGGGGGCCTGAAACATGACAAGGCAGAGAAAGAGCAAAAGGTCCCCAACTGCAGAACCAGGGAAAGTGAGTCCAACAGAGATAAATGCAGAGGAGGTTGAGAGCAGCAAACCTGTAATGTCAGAGACAGCCTCTTTGGAAATAAAGAAATACCTCCGTGACCCCATCGTTGAATTTAAATCTGAAATTCTAACTCAGGTGAAGCAAGATATAAGAAGATTAATAAAAGAAGTCCTGGGTAATCCTCAAGTATACACAAATGAAAAAATAGAGGAACTCAGAGAAAGGAGAGAAGCCTTTGATTAAGAATATAAACAAAACCTAGAATATATGAAACAGATCCAAAGAGACTATCAGGAAATTAAAAACTCCACTGAAGCCTGGCAAAACTTTTTAACAGAAACTAAAGACAAACTTTCAAACTTGAAGATAGATTTGCAAAGTATAATCATGAAAGGGGGAATCTCTTAAAAATAACAAGGAACCAGGAAGCAATGATGCAAAGGCTAGAAGATGACAAGAGGATTTATAACCTAAGAATAAAATATGTGAATGAAGATACAGCAACAAATACAAATGAAATAAAAAGTCTATTCACAGAAATAATTAAGGAAAACTTCCCAAACATAGGTAACTGAAGTGAAGTTCAGATAAATGAGGCATACAGAACTCTAGCTAGCTACAACCAAAACAGATCTACACCCAGACATATAATTATCAGGATCCCAGAAATCCATCACAAGAATAGAATATTAAAAGTGGTCAGAGAAAAGAAACAGATTACCTATAAAGGAAAACTCATCAAAATCACAGCAGACTTCTCAATGCAAACCATCAAATCAAGAAGAGCTTGGAGTGAAATATTCCAAGCCCTGAAAGAAAATAACCTCCAACCCAGAATGATGTACCCTGCAAAACTGTCTCTCAAAATTAATGGAGAAACAAGATATTTTCATGACAAAGAGGAACTTGGGGAGCTTGTGACCACCAATCCAACCCTGCAAAGAATAATGAAGGACATTCTAGAGAGAGAGAAGAAAATCACCAGGGTTCCAGGAATAATGGCAGAAAGGCCTCAAAGAAAGGAGCAGACAGTGGAATGAAGCAGAAAAGTGAATAATGACAGAAAAATAGCATGGCAGAGATAAGACAGAGAAAATTGGTTATCCCACTGTTGTATTTTGACTGATTTTATTTGAATCTGATATGTTTGAGTGTGTCGAGTCTGAGAGTAGGGGCAACTACTCTGAAGATGACAGGATTCAATAGGATACCCATTCTGGTTTGATTGTTAACTGCCTTTGAAGTCCTATAATGTCTCCAATATTTAGATTTTTATTAATAGTGTAAAACAAGTTTATATTATATTTGATGATATAGAGAATTTTATTGAAGATAACTAGAGACATCACAGTGACTACCATAGATCACCTAGTGTTGTGTTTTTGTATGTTCTTTTCATTTCATGTTTCTCTAGGAATTTGTATTGTTGACTTGTTTTGTTTGTTTCTCCCTCTAATACAGAAAGGCTAGGTATATGTGTAGAGACTTATACATGTGTAGAACTTCTAAGTAGTTTGCAAGAATGGATTATAGCTATTGTAAAGAAAAAAAAGGAAAAGAGTATTCTAAAGGATATAACTACATGTATGTTTGAGTGTGTGGAATTAATAACCATGTTGCTAAAGTTTTAGCTGGATAGATGAACAAAACTGACTGCAGTCTCACTGTTTGAATGTCTACTTTGTGGGCTTTACTTTTGTAACTTGAACAACTGCATCTAAGAGTAAAGTATGTAATTATCAACTAGTGATTTTTTACTGGTTACTATTTTTGTTTTTTTGTTTTGTTTTTGAGATTTTGTATTGTATCTATCTTCTTTCTGTTTCAAAATTTTTTCTTTAAATAAGGAAAAACAAAAAAATTCAAAATGTGGGGAGAAATCATATAGTGCATTGAGAGTTTTCTGATTTGCACATTTAATTTTTTTGTGTATGTCTATTAATTGCTATTTTTATAATTTAAAAATAGTTTATTATGATCAAAAATGTTTTCTGAAAGTTTCATGATAACCACAAAGCAAAAATCTTTGATAGATAAACCAAAGTAATAAACAAGGAGTTGAAAAATACTGCTGAATTAAATCAAAATAGACTATAAGGAAAAGAAAAAGAAGGAAGTGAGGAAATTATAAACCAACTTATAAAATAGCTATAGTAAGAACTTACATCTTTATAAATACATTCAATATTAGTGGGTTAAATTCTTGAATTAAAGACCGCGTGACAGAATGTATTTTTTAAAAAAGACTCAAATACCTATTGCTCGCAACAAACTCTTTTCACCTCTAAGGACATATGTAGAGTGAAAATGATGAATTGAATAAGATACTCCATGGAATTTGAAAGAAAGCAGGACTAGTCATACTTTTACCAGATGACATAGGCTGTAAATAAAATCATTAGAAGGAGACAAAGAAGGTCATTATATAATGATAAAGGGGTTGATTCTACCAAAGGAAATAAAAAGTCTAAATATATATATTTATGTGTATATATATATATATATATGCATAATACATTGAATTGCTGAAGTAGATAAATTAAATATTAATAGAGTTAAAGGAAGAAATGAACTCCAATACATAGATAATAGGATGGGCCACAAAACAAGTCTCACCACGTTTGAAAATCTGATATCTTATGCAATGTCTTTTCTGAGCACAATGCATGAATATTATGGCTCAATGGGAAGAAAATCTTAAAAACCTATCTAGACACATGAGAATTAAGCAATGTATTCTTGAACAACCAATGGACTAAGAAATAAAAAAAATTCGCAAAAATGGTTTGAAAATTAGAAAAAATTCTATGGAGACAAGTTGCATATAAAGATCATAAACTTGCATCTACGTAAATAAAGATTTCTAAAGAAGGAATAAAATCAGCTAGTAGCAAATTAGAGAAAACTAGTTCTCCCACAAAATATTCTTAAAGAATATTTATGGATAAAAATATTATTTCAAGAGCACCAATATTCAGTTGAGCAGTAATAGCATCCTGGCGGAGCATATAAATGAGAAAAGATGCATTGAACAGATTTAGAACAGTTAAAATTACTCACACCACCTTTCTTCCAAGACAGCACACTACAGCACCAAGACAGATCGCTTTGGCCTGAACTATTTGCATCCAACAGAGATAGTGACTTCCGAGGTTTTCAGGTCTCTTAACAGAGAGGCCTTTCTGTTGTCTGATATCCTAAACACAGAGAAAAGAGGTAAAACTAGATCATCTCAGTGTAGCTAAGAACAAGGAATGAGATTCCTTAACAACAAAGACACCAGTCTCAACAGGTGACTGACTTGTGGTCCCAGTATCAGTTCTATCTCTGTCCCAGAAACCAAACCTGCTCATCTGATGTCCTATGTTGCAAGTCTGCTAACTCAGACCTAGTAATATATGAGACATTCCACACACCATAGTCAGAAGCATAGATGACCAGGAAGTGAGTTTCTGCCGGTCAGGTTTGCTGAATACAAATTCCCAGAAATTTTATCTGAGCATATCTTTATTTCATCTTTATTCAAAAATAATTTCTCTGGATACAAATTTCTGAGTTTGTTGTTTTGATTTATTCTTCAACACTTTGTATATTTCTTTGCATTTTCCATTCTCTTCTTATTTACATATGCTAAATGATGTAATTCTTATTGGTCCTTTACCAGTAAAATGGCTCCATTAGTCCCCCATCTTTGCTCAATATTACTTTTGTTTGACATTTCTGTAGTTTGATTATGAAATCTAATATAGGAATGTATAGATTTTTTAATGTTTACACTCTTGATACAATCTGATCTTCTAAGTTCTGTGATTTCCTAGACTAATATCTTTCCAATGTTAATCTTGGGTCATTAGGACTTTAAATACTCTTTCTTTCCCCTTATTATTCCTTTGTTTTCATTATACATGTGCTGTAGGAAGTTCACCAAGTTTAACTATGTGTCCCAGAGCCATGCATGCTGGTGCACACCTATAATTCCAGCACTTGGGAGGCTGTGACAGAAGGATCACCTTGAGTTTGAGGCTGATCTGGGCTACACATGAGACCCTGCCCCAAAAGACCAAGAATGAGTCCCAGTATAGGTCTGATGCAAATAATGGAACCAGGCATAGTTCTATTAGCTAAGCCTTGAATAGATTCGAAAACATCATGCTAATAAATTATTAATGATTGAATAATTTTTGATTTCACTAAAAATTGCATAATTCATAAATTTTGAAGAATTGTCATACTTTTAGGAATTATTGTTGTTATGTGTTTTAATATATATTTAAATATGTCATATGAAGCTAGAATGATATGAAAAATTATGACATTTATTAAAAATTTCCTGGTTATTTCTCAATGAATTTCAGTTTTGGTGTAGTTAGAATCAGTATTGTGAGCTGGAGATTTAGCTCAGCAGTGTAAACTCCTGCCTGGCAAGCACAAGGTGATGAGTTAGATC
This sequence comes from Hydrochoerus hydrochaeris, assembly GCA_004027455.1. Taxonomy (NCBI): domain Eukaryota; kingdom Metazoa; phylum Chordata; class Mammalia; order Rodentia; family Hydrochaeridae; genus Hydrochoerus; species Hydrochoerus hydrochaeris. The sequence goes on along the minus strand of PVLA01001930.1, from coordinate 227,445 downwards.
CCCGGTACCAAAAAAAAAAAAAGAAACAGCATAGTGAATTGACATTATTAATGAAAAAATAATCTTCATATATTATGTAATTATATATTTATAATTGTTCAAAATTTAACAATACATTGATAGATTTAATAAAAAATCCATGTTAGTAGTTTTTTTTACTTTACAATTTCTTAATCTCAGTGTGTTCTTAACAACAATGAATCCTTACAATTTAGAAGACATCTCAGCACCATTGTTAGCCATAAGCATGCACTTAACAAAAGCATTTACCTCTCTGAAATCCATTTCATTAACAGGCCTAAATGAAAGCTAATCATTATTAGTGTGTTAATTTAATTTCAGAAATCCCTAATCTCCTGTTGACCTACTATATTAACAATCACAAACTGCTTCAAGTTGTTTCAAGGGGACCAGGTTTATTATAAGCTGGTTTTAAAGTTGTGTAAAGAAATCCCTTGAAAATATCCTTTAATAAAAAGATACACAAATTCTTACTCCATGTAATAAGGTAAATGATAACACACCTACCACTACAGGGAATGAAAATAATTCTTCAGTGGTAATACCTTGTTTTAAAAGCTACAGCTTTTAAATGATTTTCTGCTTTTTTTTGTCTCTAAATCTTCCTTTGTTTTCTTTTGCAGACTAACTTATTTAACATGCCATCAATAGATTCAAGCAGATAAGTTACAAAATCTGGAGTGATCATAGGGTAGCATCATTTCAAGTACTGTTTCAATCACCAGGCTAGGCTGAAATGGAATTTTAGCATTCATTGGTATAGTTCTCTGCAGGTCTGCTTCTTCTTAATTCATTAACTTTATATTTTTTAATACTTTTATTAAAATATATGCAAATTTTTGGAAAATATATTTTAGAATTGAATATTAAATATACTTACAGTGAAAGAAACAATTCTTATTTTATCCTTCCTCTTATCCAATTCTACTCTTAATGACTTTTCAGTTAGTACTTTAAAAATATCTTCGTGTGCTTCCAGGTTTAGCTTAGTTGGCTAAGGCACCACTATGTAAATGTGAGGTTGTGAGTTCCATCCCAGAGGCAGGAAGAAAAAAAATAACTCCAAAAAATATCTTTGTATATGCTTCTCCTATTGGATGGGTTCTATGAATTATAGTTTCCACCCATGGACGAATTTTGATGGTGTAGAATTCATTTATATATTTTCCTCATGTAATATCTTTCCTCTGCCACCAAAATATCATTATTTTTATTTTCTCTTTGTCTCTCTTTCTGTCTCTCTGTCTTTCTGTCTCTGTCTCTGTCTCTCTCTCTTTCCCCACCTTATTCTTACTTTTTCTTTCTTCTTTTTTCTATTTTGTTTTTACCCTGATGGTCAGGTCCAAGGCCTCATATGTGGTAGGCAAGAACTCTGCTAGTAAGCTTCCTCTCTGAACTCATGTTGTTAAGTAATATACTTACAACATTTCTTTCCTTCTTATGAACACAAAATCAAATTCTTCATCATTCATTTTTTAAGTTCATGAGAGAAACTGTCCACTTATCCAACACTTTTACTGTTGGATATTTAACATAAATATTTATCCTTTCTAATTTTATTTAAAATTTAATTATCAACATGGAATAATGAACACATTTTTATGTAATTGTCATAGGAATTTTTATCACATTATGCAATGATATATGCTATTAGTTATTTTTCTGATTCAAATTTGTCAGTCTTAACATTGTCCCTACATTTTCCTGTGATACGCTTTTTCATTATAACTTTAACTTTCCATCTATATGTCATATTGTATTCTCTGCATGGTGTATCTTTCTTAGAGTACTTCCCTTGCCATGAAAACTACTGCCTGTTGCATTCACCTCTGGTCTAGTTTGTTATTTTCTATGCATTTTACAGATAATTTGGGGATTTTCCTCCACAACTAGCTTGAGTTGTATCCATTGTACTTTTACATCTTCATCTTTACAGAAGAAAACCTTTGTTTCTTGAGTCTGTCATCAAGTAATATGCTGAGAAAGAGCTTGTGAATAAAAAAATTTAATATATGAGTACCATAAAAGTATCATAATTTTACCTTCACATTTGATTTATAGTTTATCTATTAATAAAAATGTAATTTCAAAATAACATTCCTTCAGGAATTAAATAAAACTATGATTTCTGGCAAATTCTTCTCCAAAAAGCAATGGTAAATGTGGATGAAGTTGGCATAAATGATCAATTTTCGGAAAACTGACCAATTTTCAGACACAGTAGTACTCGTGGTTTCTCTTGCTGTGCAAAAACTTTTCAGTAAGACAAGGTCCCAGTTGTTAATTCCTTGTAATAGTTCTTGCACAATTAGGGTTTTGTTTATAAAATCTTCACTTACACCAAAGTCTTCAAGAGTTCTAAGTATTATGTCTTCCAGTAGATTTAATGTTTCTGTTTTAATATTTAGATCTTTGATCCATTTAATTTTAACTTAGTGCATGGTGAATGATCTAGATCTAGTTTGGCATGTGGAATGCCAGATTTTCCTGCACCATTTATTAAAAAGGCTATCTTTCTTAATGAAGGTGTTTGTCACCCTTGTCAAAGATAAGGTGAATAACTGTGTCAGTTGTTTCTGGATCTTCTAATCTGTTCCACTGATTCTCATGTCTGTGTTTTCGTTGTTGTCAGTAACCTGCTATTACATCACAGTAATCTAATACAGTCTTAAGCAGGGATTTCTATGCCCTCTGCTTTGTCTTCGTTCAGTAGAATTGCCTCTGTAATTCTATGTCTCTTCTATTTCCACATGAATTTTGAGATTGTCTTCTCTGGTTCTGTGAGATATACTGTTTGGATTTTTATTGGGATCGCAATAAATCTGTATAATAATTTTATAAATATGGTGATTTTCACAATATTCTTCCTACTCAAGAGCAAAGGTTATCTTTCAAATTTCTGGATACTCTTCAGACTCCTTTATTCAAGCTTTCAGTCTAGAAGTTTTTACTTCCTTTGATAGATTGAGTCTTAGGTATTTCATTTGTTTGAATACTATTTTGAAAGGTGTCATTTCCCTAAATTCTCTCTCAATGAGTTTGTTATTCTTGTACAAGAAGGCTGTTGATTTTTATTGTGGACTTTGTGTCCAGTTATACTACTGAATTTGCACATTAATTCTAGAAGTCTTTCAGTGGAGTTTTTGAGGTCTTCTATGGGAAGCATCATGTCATGTTCAAATAATAATAATTTAAATTCTTTCTTTCCTATTCTTTTTCCTTTTCTTTCTTTTGTCTAATTTCCCTGGTTAAATTTTCCAGGACTACATTGAATAAGAGTAGTGACAGTGGGCATCCTTGTCATGTTCCTGATTTTAGAGTAAAAGCTTTCAACTTTCATCCATTTAGTATCACGCTGACTGTTGGCTTATCATAGACGGCTTTAATCATATGAAGATAAAAACCATCTATTCCAATATTCTGTGGGATTTTTTACCATGAATTGGTGTTGTACTTTGTGAAATACTTTGCCTACATCTATTGAGATGATCATATGGGTTTTTTTTCTTGAAATTTTGAATATGGTATATTACATTTACTGATTTACATATGTTGAAACATTCTTGCATTGCTGAAATGAATTCAACGTGGTCCTAATGTATAGTTTTCTTGATAACTTGTTGCATTCTGTTTGCCAGTATCTTGTTGAGGATTTTTGCATATATATTCATTAGGGAGATTGGCCTGTAGTTCTCTTTCTCCCAACAATTTGTTGTTGTTGTTGCTGTTGCTTTTGGTAGCAGAGATCAAACTCATGACCTTGCTTTTGCCAGGCAGGCGCTTATGCCACTGAACTAAATCCCCAATACCTTGTAGTTCTCTTTCTTGTTTGGGTCTTTCTCTGCTTTGGGTATCAGGGTAGCAGTTACTTTCAGGAATGGATTTTGGAGTACCACTTCCCTTTTAATAGCCTTAAAGGGTTTGAGAAGTAATGGTATTAGGTCTTCTCTTAATTTCTTATAGTATTAAGTGGTGAATTCATCAGAGGCTGGCCTTTTATTTCTTGGGTTTTTTTAATTTACATCTTCAATTTCATACTGGTTTATTTAGAATTGTCATATCTTCATTATTTAGCTTTGGTAATTAGTATGTATCTAGATGTCTGTCCATTTCTCCTGCATTTTCCATCTTAGTGGAACATAAGTTCTCAAAGTAAGTCTAGACGATCTTCTAGATTTCTGCAGAATCTGTTGTGATATCACCGTTTTCATACTTAATTGCATGGATTTGAGTCTTTTTTTATATAAAGTTGGCTAAGTGTGCATTGATTTTATTTAAACTTTCAAAGAACCAACTCATCCATTGCATTGCCTTCTTAGTTTCCATTCTATAGTTTCTGTTCTGATGTTTGTAATTTCTTGTCATGTGAACTGTGGGCTTGACCTGCTATTCTTTTTCAAGAGATTGAGGGTTAACACTAAATTGTGTATTTGCACTTGCTCTGTTTTCCTGACATGGGTATGCACCCCTATAAATTTCCCTCATAGGACTGCTTTCATTGTGCCCCATAAGTTTTAATATGTTGCACCAACATTATCATTTAATTGAAAGTGTCCAATTTCTTCTTTATCTGTGTCCCATTGGTTGTTAAGAGGAGTGTTATAGTGCTATTTAATTTTCACATCTTTATGAAATTCTTGTGCTTTCTTTTGGCATTGATTTTCAATCTCATTATACTATGACCTTATAATATACATGGGATAACCTCAATTCCTTTACATTTACTTAGCCATGTTCTATAAGAGTGTATGGACATTCCAAAATACTTGTGCTTTATGCTTTTAACGTGTCAAAAGTATCTGGAACCCTTGTGTAGTAAGTCCACTGTGCACTTGAAATATGAAGATAGAGATCACTCAGTTTTTACTAAGAGGGTCAAAGGGCCAGCTAAGTACAAAGTATTACAAGGAGCAAAAATCATGGAAGACCTAAGCAAACTTTTAATTTTATTTACTGTTTTTAAAACTACAAAATACCCATGCAAAAAGTTATTAATAATGCCTTAAACTGAGAGTATTACAAGACTACTACCTTACAAACACAAGTTTTCCTTATTTAATGATTTCACTGATTCAGCAGTACTGCATTGAATATTAATGGTCTTATATGTGTCACATGTCATTACACAGAAAGTAATTTATGCTGTGGCACAAGTCATGAGTGATAAGATTAATGGAGTTGATGTTAATAAATGCAACATAATGAGAAAAATATATGAGGGATAGAGCACTTGGATATTTCAGAGGAGAGGAAAAATTGCTTTTCAACAAAAAAGTTTTCAGGAAAAATTAAATCAGTCGTGATGGATCTTTACAGACACATAGAATGCCTTTGCAATGTTAAAATGGAAATAATGAAAGGGAGGTGAAAGGCATTGACAGAATCACTGGAGTTACTAACTATGGAATAGGTTTTTAAAAAAAGCAGCTTGAAAAAAAGTGTAGATTTCAAAGGATGTACACTTTGAAGGTAAAAACTGTCAAATAAGTTTAGATTATTAAATGTAAAGAATAGTAGGATTTGTGGTTGTGTTACATTTTATTGTCATGGAGAGCATTAAAATTGAGAGTGACTAATATACAAGTCGCTATTTCTTACTATAATTTCTTGTGGTCATAATTAGTTGCTTTGAAGAGAAATTCTGGCCTAGAAAAGTCGAGTGAAAACTTACAGTGTAGTACTCTAGGACATGAGATAATGAAATACGATGATTACAGCTCCACTTAAAATAAGAGGGAAAAAGAAGAGTCATGCAAAATGAAATACCAGGTACTTACTATGACTTAGGATTAATTTGGGCATTTATTTAAAAAAAATAAATAAAATTACAAGCATAAATGGAATAGGGAAGTTTGCAACAAAAAGAGAAAATATTCCAAAATCTTGGAGGATTGAAATTTTTGTTTTTGGCAAACAAAAGTTGTAAAGTTATATACGTACCTATCAACTTCAGGCATGAAAATAACATGTTTAACATGAATTGCAGTAAAATTTTAAGGAGAAAATAGTTTAAACTATGTGGATATGTAGAAGTAACACCTGCTCTACATGAGTAACAGTATGAGATTCTGGTGAAATTCTGTGACTAAAAGCTTCTAGGATGTTTCCAGAATCAAATTATCCATCTGAGAAATAGAAGAGATTTTCCCAAGTGTTGCTGGGAGGTATGGCTGACTTCACAGAAAAAGAAATGACAGTCTCTATGGAACAGAAATTATGTTGTTTTAGAAAACATATCAGCAAAATGCAAATAATAAAGTGCCATTTGTATGAAGCTTGGAGAATATTGAAAAATAGCTGCTAAGTCTTTTTTTAAATCCACTTTCTTTATGGGAGAGATTCTCTTTAATAACATAATGAGTCACTCAAGTTAATAGAACCTATTTCAGTGGACTTCGTGTACGTGCACAGACAAATCCATTCTGGTGAGCTTTACTACTGTTACAGAGAAAGGCAGGTACTTCAACCTAAAAGCTCTTAATCTTGTCATAAAGAAACAAAATTTTTGAGGAAAATGAGATAATAGAGTAGCCATTGTTCATCTTCGATTATTTGGTTCAGAATGCCTTGTAATACTTTCATTCTCTTGAGTGGTTTTATTCTATTTTGTTATGTTTAACATTAACATGTGTAAAGCTAAGCTCAACTATTTCAAAGAAAGAGACATTATGATAGCTACTGTTAATATCCAATTGTCTTGTTGTGAAATGCTGTGTTGTTTACATTATTCTGTTCTGTTCTGCCTAGATCTGTCCTCTTTTGTTTTATTCTCTTTAAAATACAATTTAAAAAAATAAGAAGCTATTTTATATTTGTGGGACCTGACTTTGGTAAAATCCTCATTTACTAACATTATTAGATTCAAAGAAAATTTCTGTTGGTCAAGAAAACTTGATATTGAAATAAAACTCCAGTTTTCACTGAAACTTGTCTTTAGGTGATTAAATCACATATCAGTGTTTCAAACTTGCACAATTTTGACTGTAAAGTTAAAAAATATTATTCCCTATGTTAAATCATTCTAATCTAATTTAGTCATCATAAATGTATTCCTAGTATGGGGCCCCTCCTGGTCATACTTATAAATTGGAGTTTCCCATAATGCAGGAAAAAATTAGATAGCCAAGTAATGAAATTCTACATGAAACATCCAGGATTTTTTCCTCTGATTCTTTTTTTTTCACTCATTTATACCATAGCGCCTTGTGGACTGGTTGCAAACCAACAGACCTCTAGGAAAAAGTAAAAATAGGTAAGAAATATTGTGTGGGTTTAATAGTTTATTAATCACCACTCACTCTTGTCATTAATAAAGCAAGACTGAAATCATTTAAATGATAGCTGTGTATTTTCCTTCTATAAAAATACATCAGTTCTATGTGACGATCACTTGATTTTTAAATGGGGAAAATCAATGTCATTCATTTTTGCAAGAAAATTTGTTTTAAAATAGAAGACAAAAAGCAGTTGTTTAACGTCGAGATTCAGAGAACAAATATTTTCAAACAAGTTTTAGTGGATGTAATGCTTTTCTCTGTGTTAAAGTAACATACTGAAAAAAATGTACCTTTTTGAAAAGAATTTTGTCTATATTCATGTATATGGTGAAAATTTGTGAATGCTAAAATTAATTTTTAAAAGTTTGTACAAAACTTAGGATAGCTTTAAAATAATGGAAATGATTGAGATAGTGGAATATTTCTAAAAATGAATAGTGATTTCATGATAAGTAAAATAAACATCTAATGATATGTAAGACTAAGGTAGTCATGTAATTCCATCAATAACTTGGAAATAATTCTGCTTTTGTTTTAATTTTAAAATCTGAACTATAAAACAATAATTTTACTTAAAATTAATTAAAACAGTTTGAAATATTTACTATATGTCTCAGAACATTATCTCATGCAAAAGTATTTTTTTTCCTGTTCTGTCTAAATGTTTATGTTAGGGCAAAAGGTCAAATGTTGCCATGAAAATTGGACAGAATCCTTAGTTTCAATATATTTTAATACATTGGATAAAACTGTTAGTCTTCTGAATTTTAAAACCATAGGATATTTTCCTAACTCAGTTGTTCAAAATATTGTATATATTAAGCTCTTTCAAAATAATTTCTAAAATTTCAGATATATAACTTAAAAAGTTAAAATTATTTACATATTTGTGATATTTATTTATATCAAGGTATACAAAAAAGTAAATGTTTGGAAAAATTAAAAATTTGTTGCAGAACAAAAATCCTTTTGTTCATACTATATTGTAAAACATGACATTTGTATACTGTGAAATTCCAAAATTGCTCAGACACTGTATTTATTTAAATAAATTATTAGTGTATTTAACCTATAATGTTGACTGTAATAATTTCCAAATAACAGGAATAAATTTCATGAAAGCAAACTAAAACCATGTTTCATATATTGTAGTCATACTATCTTCACTATAAATACTTGTGAGATCTCTAAAATTGTGAAATACATATTTTATATAACATAATAATCTATACCAAAAGTAAAAATAATATTGCAAAATATATATTCACTTGTGAAACAATTGCTTTTCGCAATATGTAAGGCAATTACTTTTTGTTTCAATGAAACAGTGTTGTATTGAGAATCCCTACAATCATTGCAAGTCTTCCTGAATACAGTATGTTAACCTTAAACTTCCTTAATGGTAGTTCAGTAATAGCAAGATTCAGTTTGGTCCAAATACTTTGATTTAATTTATGCTCAGTGAACACTCTATTTATTTATCAAAAACTGCATGACAGAAGTTTTCAATGTCAGAATTTTGATCTGTATATGTTTGACTGCAGATTATCACTATTAAACTCACTCTAAATAGTTTTGTAATTCATTTGTGACAAAAGAATTGTTATGATTAAGTAAATGAAACTGTTGTAGTTAACCTCTAGTTATGCTGTGTACATTTCTTCCATGTTAGAAAGAGATATTTTCTTGTAACTTGAATGTAAAAAATTTGGAACAAAATAAAACTATTTCTGAAATATTTAATTTCTTTCTCTGATTATTCATGTTGTTTTAGTACTGGAAGCAAAGTTGTGTTTCGGCGCCATTAGGAAATACACTGTAAATTATTCAGAGAATTCCCTTAAAATCTTAGGGTAAATTCATGGATAATGGACAATTAACAGAAAATTTAGAGACACAATACAGGAGCTTGACAATACACTCCTCATATTTCACCATGTAGGAAATATTTCTTTAACAAGTAAAACATTTCAAAACATTTAATAGGCATGAATACATTCACATGTGTATACTTTTACACAGGCTTATAAAATAGTTACAAGATATTACTGCATTAATTTTTTAAATTAGTTTATACAATTTTGTTTGGTTTTGGTACTGGGGATCAAACTCATGACCTGGCTTTTGCTAGGCAGGCGCTTACTCTGCCGAGCTAAATCCCCAGCCCCTGTCTTGCAATTTTGTCAAAAGCATCACTGAAAGGCACAGGTTTCATTATGTGGTGCTTATTTTTTTTTTCCAGGAAGATTCAAAAAGTATTAGTATTTTCCTTGGTTCGTAGAAATCAATAGTCAAAAAAAAAAAAAGTAAATCAGTATACCATGCAAATGTATTAAAGTTTTCTTTCTAATATTTTAAGGTTAATTGTAAAAATATTATGTACTCTCCAATTTAAATGTAGGCTATTGCATACTATAGAGAGTTCAAGATTTTATTTACTATCAATTTGTATGAAAACAGAAATTGATAGAGTATTTGCAGACTTGATATTAATTGCTGTCAGACACTATACTGTTAACTCACAGAATTTATCCCAAATTGTATAAGAAATGGAAATTTCTCTCTGCATCATAGAGAAAAACACAGAGGCAATCCTCTAATCTTTCCGCCCCTAACGTATTAACATATCCAATTATATACTTTAGAAGGTAGTATAAGAATGGGTGGATCTGCCTCAGTTTCCCTTGTGTTCAAATACTGACTTGAAATACTCAGAATGGAAGTCTTTCTCTGTAGCCTATTTTAGGTATTCTGTTGCTATTCCCCATATCTGTAGATGGTCAGTTTGGCAGTCAGTTGAAAATAAATTTAACTTTGGAGAGGTCTTATGAAATTTATTTAGCTGTCACTCTACCCTTTATTCTCTAAGTGTGTATGCTAGAAATAACACATTAAATAGATTAACTTAATGTAAAAAGACTGCATCTCCTCAAATTTCAAATTATACATCCTGCAAATTGAGAGTTCATATGTCATGGAAGCAGCCATTATCAAAGTTTTTCTAAGATAGTTGTACTTTCTAATTCAATAAAATATTAAATGGGAAAACATCAATAATAATGGTGCTTTTTAATAACACAGTACTTCATAATTAAGAACAGGGATATCAGTAATAGTCAACTCTGCATATTTGTCTATGAATTTTTGTAGAATTGTGTACAATCTGATGAGAGATAGTAATAAATTGTACTCTGTAAGAAAAATATCAAAACCTAAAATTGTTTGCTTCACATAGAAGTTCTTAACTTTGGTGTGTTGTCAGAAATTACAGAGCAATAGGACTAACGGTTTGATTTGAAAGCTTTCCTTGAGAAAAATTAAGGATGGCAGAAAGAGAGAGATTCAGGGATGGATTTTGAGATGAATAGAGTTTGTCATTTAGGCTATCATTCCCGGCTATATTTAAATTTCCTCTGCTCAAACCCAATCTATTTAACACCTACCAAAAGAACAAGAATACAAAAAAACAAGAGCAAAAAAACCTGCAGCAAAAAGAGGCAAACATAGCTACAAATGTGCTATCCAATATCAGTTTAAGTCAAGAAATTCTCAGTCCTACTCTAGATTGGTTTTAAAATATTTAAAAGTAATATTGAAGGGAATAGACAACCAACACTGAATGTCATCTAGATGACCAAAAAAATGCAATATTAAATATCACTGTTTCTGCTGCATAAAAAACAAATTCTCAAAGACCTTACATATCTAAAAAATATCTAGATGAAAAAAAGACACAATGAAAGTTGCTGTGTAAGTCTCAAGAGTATGCAAACCCCTCATAGGAGGCAGAAATCAGAGAAGTGAAAAATATGAAATTGCTGACAATTTGTATTTCCTCCGAGGAAATAGATTACGTCCTTTGTGCATAAAAGGGTACATGCTAAAAGATGTTTTTGATGCACAACTCAGACAGAAATAAACATAACATTTTTATTTCTATATTTAGTAATGATATAAAATATTAGTATCTGGAATATACAAAGTTCTGCAAGTAAATAGAAATGTAAAAACATCCACTCAATTTAAATACTGATGAAAAGATATTTACAAAATAGGAAGAATACACAATTTTATTTGTATGCAAGAGAGAAAATATTTACTGGATTTAATTGCTACTCAAGAAAATGAACTTTTTTTTACCTCAAAATACAATTTTATCACCATTATCCTGACTCGAAACATCCAAGTAGATTGTAAATCATTACCATCAATTTGGAAAATATATTGGTATTATCCTGTTAATCATATCTGTAAGCCAGAAATTTCCACTCTAAATTTAGAATAGTTTATAAAAACACAGTTAGTGGAATACCTCAAGATAATCTTTAGGTATGCAACTACAATTATACAAAATCTAAATATTTTCATCAAAAAAACATTAATGCTTCTTAAAATATTTATGAAATGACTGGTATAGCAAAAAAATGACATGCTAGTTTAAATATAAATAATGAAAAAATAGAAAATAAAAATAAAATCATAGGAAAATGCACTGTATATATTTTGACTTACAAACAAAATCAAAGAAAAGTAAAACATGCTAATTATATGCACAGTAGAACACATATAACAGGATCACAAACATGCACAACAAAATTACAGCAAAAATCTCAAATTGTGTCTCCAAGGTTTATTGGTCTGAGAGATAAAACGTTGAAAGGTTTAATTCCTGTCCTCACAGAAATACTAAGCAAACTGAATATGGTATTCAAGCTACATTTAATTAAAGACAAATTAAATATTAAAAGAAACAATGAGGGGATGGGGATTTAGCTCAGTGGTATAAATGCCTTCCTGGCAAGTGCCAGGTCGTGAGTTCCAACCATAGTACCAAGAAAAAAAAAGAAAGAAAGAAAGAAAGAAAGAAAGAAAGAAAGAAAGAAAGAAAGAAAGAAAGAAGAGGAAGAAGGAAATAATTTTATTTTAAATGAGAAAACAGGATAATTATTTGGAATATTTTGAGAGAATTTGAGGAAGAATATTATGAAAGAAATTGTTTAGTTCATGAAAGCAGTAAGAAGAGTAGGGGAAGAGAACCCAAAAAGAACAGCAAGATGAGAAATAGACCCCGAGGTTACAGAATGATCCATCCTCACACAACTTAGCAGCCTTCTTTATCAGTCCACTGGGTCACTCCCGAGCCATTCAAGTGGGCACTTCATCTTAACCACCACACTGCCTTTGCCAAAGAAAGACACAAAACTCTCCTTTGAAAATTTGCCTTCATGTTTCATGCATATTTGGTTGAGATTCTTTGTCTAGTCAAATCTAGTTAAATCTGCCAATAAAATTGGTGGAATGACTACTACTTGAGATATTAAGTTCTGTTTTAAAAATATAGATTTACTGACAAACATAGTGTGAGTGTATGTATGTGTATCAACTTGTATACATATATTAACTTTAAGTAATGTGGAAAAATTAAAGTATCATCAAAGTAACCTGAAATACCTAGTTTTCAATAAAGAAAGTCATTTTTATTTACAATATTTGATATATTTGCTAAATACAGCACTTAAAATTACATTTAAAACTGCATATTTCTTTGTAGACCTACTTTTCTACAACATGCACCAACTGAATTTTTGGTGTCTTCAGATATTAAACCACCAATTCTTTTTACTCATAATATGTAACAAATTCTGGCAACTTTCCTAAGAATAGAAGTTTAAAATAATGCAAAGACTTCTTTCATATTCTTACATTTCTCATTGCATAGATTCAAGATATGTAGGGGTTTTTGTTGTTGATTTGTTACCTGATATAGATACAATGTCATTTGCAATTATCATAAATAAACTCTCTTACATTGAATGCTTAAAATTCATCCATTTGAGAAACCCTTAAGAACCTACTATGTGCCATATACAGATATATATGCATGTATATATTTTCTCTAATATTCATGACAAGCCACAATTAACTCACTCTCTTTTTAATTGGCATTTTCTGTTCTGGGAACAAAGTAACAGACTGAAGTTAACTATTTAAATGCTTACATAGTGTCACAAATTTTTATGTATTAGCCAAGCACTTCTCCTATGTCTACTTCATTTATTCACATCCATGCAAGATGAGTGTTCTATGGAATTTCACGTGAGTAAACACTTTATGTGCAAGCCACTGTTCCTGTATCACTGGAATCTGCTAACAATTAAAGGAATCCATGCTCTAGATAAAACTCTTCAGTAGTGTAAATTTTTTATCTTTCTTTTATTCTTGAAATTAAACATTTAGCAAATTAGCTGTCATCTTTATATTTTCAGGTGTATTTTATATTTATAACTTTATTCTTTAGAAACTTTTCTGTTTTCAATGAAGTTTTAATGTTATGGCTGTAGTAAAATGGTTGGAATCTAATAGAGAATGTCTGATAATAAGAAAAGGAGGCAGGTAAGATCTAGAACTTTAGATCTGCAGAGATTCTCCTGAACAAACTGGGTCCTATTAGGAGTCATGTTCTCTTTTTTGTGTGTTAAGGTCACCTTGTGTGTCTTAACATATGAAGTTTGTCTAATTCAGGATTCACCCTATGTCCCTTCTGGGGAGCCAGATCAAAATGTATATTTCACATCTCATAGACTAACTGCATAGAAGCTGGGTTGTTTTACAGAGAACAGAGGTAATACAGAACAAAGACATTCGAGAATCAGATTAATAGTGATTGTCAGGAGCTATGCTAAACCTTGAGGATGTTTGAAATAATGCAAAATTGATGAAGGGGAAGTTCTTTAGTAGAGAGAACCCTCCTAATGCAAGATTTAACATGCAAATTTTAATATCTCCTGTGACAGTTTGGAAGACAATATAAGGAGTTATTTTAGATAGCACAGACTTGTAAAAACTGTTGCGATGATGAAAAAAAGGATCATAGGCTTGGAGAAACAGGGGTTGTAGTGAAGACATTCCATAAAATGCAACGAAACTCATTGGCTGAATATATGCTTCCTAGTTGAGACCCAGGCCACTCCATGTAACAGTGACAAGGAGTGTACTCCAGAGTCACCACAATCGCTAATAGGTGAAGATGCCAATGCTGTTACAAAATTGGTAACCTTAGGGGTAGCACATAAAAATCAAAAATTTTATGAACAAAATATTTTTAATAAGCAGTAATGTGATGGGTAAAGGGACCCATCTGAAATTATCTATGGAGATGATTAATCAATTTGTTTTTATACAGAGGAAAATACATGGCAATGGATAAGGATATTGTTTCATGTGCATAACTGAGTAAATCTGCTACTATTGTCAGGAGAATAAGGGAAGCAGCCCCAATACACTTCGCTCTTTATGATCAGTTCTGTGATTTGCATAAGATTTCTCTAGTTTCCTATGCTGGATCTTTCGTTCCATGTGTGCTGATGGTGAGGATGCAAAAATTTAAGAGTCAGAGACTAACAAAGATAATTAGGAGATGCAGACTCTACCCCATAAATGGATCAGTGATGTTTCCAGGGAGGAGACCAGATCTCCTAGCAGAGGATCAGTTCCCACAAGAATTGGTTGCTGTAAGAAATGAACTTGGTCGTCCTGTGTGTCTCGTTTCTTAGCTCACAGCTTTGTATCTCTCTTCTGCATGCGCTGCCTCCACTGAGCTGCCAGCCACCAGGAAGATGTCAGGGGAGCCAAGGAGGTGCCAGCACCTTGCTCCTGAATCCCTAAAACTGGTAACATACTCGTTTTACAAGTGTCCACAAAACCAAATGAAGTCCTACAAATATTTTTGACAACAAAACCATAATAAAAGATACCCTGCATTTCTAAATTGCACAGTGTAAAAATCATTGCAAATATAGTCCATGAAAATTCTCTATCCCCCCAAAAGATGTCAAGATATGCAATAATTTACCTAAGTAATTGTTTTAAACCAAAGTTGGAATATACATATATATATATATATATATATATATATATATATATATATTGGCAGGAAATTCAGGAATTAATGGATTTGAACCATAGAAACAAACATCCCCTCTAATCTTTAATATTATACAGGTGATATTTTTAAGAAAATGATTTATGTACAATTTATAGCAAGCTGCAATAGAAACTAAAAACCAGTCTAGACACCTAAGGCTCTGGATTAATGCAATGAAACTAGCATGGGAAGTGACACATTGCTCTGAATGCACCTTCTGTCCTCACATTAACTTCCCAAAATATGCGTACAATTACCTGAGTTTTTTCGTGTATGTTTCTGTCAATTCAACATTGTCATGTGCTGAAGCAAACAAGCTCTGAAGTCCTTCCTGCTGCAGCTATTGTTTAATATACAACTCTCCATTTTAGCTGGTAGCATAATCTAATTACTGAAGCCCCCAAGGAGGAATTAGCCTAGATTCATTTCCTTCAGTACCCACATCTACTACATTACCAAATAAGATGACTTTCATCATCCTCCCAAGTCATTGTCTATATAGCAGCAAGAGCAATCATTTTAAAGTATAAATGAAAACAAAATTCATACTCCAGGCCTTTGAGTTTCTCCAACCTTAACTACGACTACTGTGCTCTTCGCCAGCGGCAGATAATCTTTCAAGACTCTGAGGCTGCACATGCTATCGGCATTTTACCTCTTATTAAAATGAGCTCTTTGGAAAGTTTTCAACAGCTCTTGCTTAAAATAACTGTGATATGTCAAAACATGCAACCCTGGCTGTGCAGAGGATGGGAAAGATTATTTAGAGACAAGATTTATTCAATCACTGAGAACACAGAAGAGATACCTCTCCAGCATAAGAGAGACACAAATTTACATCTCTGGGATTATTTGTAATTTAAGGACTGAGAAGGGATGTACAGGAAAAGGAATTGCAAGTATTGTAGAGGAGTTTTGGTCAGGGACTATGGCTGGGAAAGAACAGCCTGCTATGGGACGTATGCTATCCTAGTTTAACCAGATTTACTGGGGAATAAACTTAAGAGAGGGCAGCAGAAATGCAATGACCAAAGCAAACATCTATGGAAGATAATATATTGTTGATTTTGCTGACTTGTCCTGCAGCTCTGTTCTAACCTTTAATCATCCATTCTAGAATCCTAGGAACTGTTGCCCCTAGGTATATTCCTCAAGCATTCATACCAAGCAACCCTCTAGTTGGAGTTTCCCACAACTGAATACATTTTTCTGTATTGATTCCTGCTTATTTCACTCATGACACATATGAAAAGGTGTTTCTCTGCTTGTTTTTTACCTTTAATCTGGTTTCTCCACATTGGAATACACATTTTCTTAGTTTTCTCCCATAGCTCAGACAAAATACCCACACCCAAAGTTAAAGGAGGAAAATGTTCATTTGGCTCACAGTTTATACAGGTTTTGGTCCAAAATCAACTGGACCCAGGACAGGGTAGCACATGACAGAGGGACAGCAGCAGACAGGGGCACTGCAGTTCATAGGAGCCAGGGCAATGGAAGACAGCAAAAGTAGAGAGAGACAGAGACAAGACAGAGAGAGAGACAGAGAGAGACAGAGAAAGAGACAGAGAGAGGGACGGACACACACATGCACACACACACACACACACACACACAGGGAGAGAGAGAGAGAGAGAGAGAGAGAGAGAGAGAGAGAGAGAGAGAGAATGCCTCTTTCTGTCCCTCATATAGCATCCAGTCTACTGGAATCAGGGTTGTGCCAACCCAATCAGTGGACTTATCAGTAATCACCACCCTTAATCTCAGCATTGCTTTAGAAAGCAGTCATACACCCTATATTCAGCCGCCTCTGAAAAAAGTCTCTATGATTACATAAGGCTTTGGGTGAAGGGACATCTAGGGTACAAATCAAAATACTCATTACATAAGAAAACAGAAGTTACTTTTTCTTTATGGAATCTCAGGTGTACAGCACAGCTTGTAGAGCATAAAAAGTGCTCAGCAACTAGTTTTGGATGTCAATTAACATAAACTGAGACCTATAGAGTGGTACTATAAATCCCATGTGCAATTACAACCATGCATTCAAGGCAATAATTATTTTGCCTGCTTATCACTCCTTTTCAGGACAACAGCCCCTTACATAAAATTTGCAGTACTCCAAACACTTTTTCCTCCAAAGAACATCTTCATCCTTTCATTATTCAGCTTAACTCTGGCTATGTACAGGACCTGAACTCAGGTTAGAAGGACTAGAAACTTTAGCTTGGATTCCAACATTTGAAATCAGAGAAAGCTTATAGTATAGAGACTTATTGTTTGAAATTTAAAGGAAATTTTGGTCTTACTGCCTCCCTCCACATTTTTTGCTTTTTAATTTTCTTAGATTTCCCACTGTCTTTCTCCACAATACTAAGAAAAAAAAAAGAGAAAAACAATTTATTCTACTTTTCTAAGCTTAGAATCTCTGACATGTTAAATTGAACAAATTCTAAATAATGAAAGTTGCATTTAGATTTTTCAATGACAGCACAAGAAATATATAACACTAATTATATAATTCCTTGAGTATTTACATACAAAGACACTGTTCGTTTTGTGGGTGTAGCTGTACATAAAAGCCCATTATTTATCTAGTGAGCCAATGAGCAAATGTACTTAATTTTCTGAATGTCATTAGCAGATTATTTTTCCTAATTTAGTTAATTTTGTCCTTCAAAATCAAAATGCACTTGAATTTACTGCATCTCCTAGGTCTATCATTTCTGATTAATTGTATAACTTTTGCTAGCATTCAACTTTCTTTTAGAATGGGATTTCTATATCTTTTTAGTTAAAGCAAGGGTGTTTTAAAAGTAAAAGGGGATTTAAACACATAAAATGTGTCTATTTCATTATCTAACTTTTAATAGATAGAAAAATAATTTTAACATCTCTAGTGTAGTAGTCATTAAGATTATTGCCAGCAGGCTACAGTGCTTCGTATCAAATGGCAAAGTAATGTACAGTAATTTCTGTTTCTAATTCTACACTGTTCTTTACAGCCCTATCATTTCTATTTTATTGCAATTGTTAAGCAGGACATGAATATGGCATGCAAGCCAGTGTTTTGCTAAGCCATTTCACAGTGCACACTTAGTTCAATAATAATTCATTTTATATGGGCTTCGTATATATTACAAATGCTATTTCCCAGAATGACAATTTTGTTGGTACATAAAATGAAATTATGTTTTGGTTTAAATTGTGAGGCAACAAGAAATAAAGGGTGCAATCTGATTTGATTAGCAATCATATCATTTGCATATGTGTCTTAAGGGAAACTGGTTATAAGATTGTACATGGACAATGTGGTAGTGGAAGACATTTTGTAATAGAAAGAAGTGAAAATATGATACATTTTCTTTCTAAAATTCTTGTTAGAATTTCAAAATACAAAAGACCAGAATATTAAATTCTAAAATGAAATTGAAAGTTACTTTGTTCCATTATTTTTATTAATATTTAATAATTCAAAGCCATAAAATACTATTTAAAAGTGAATCTAAAATTAATAATTCATACTTATACTTAATTTAAACAACATTAATATAATTCCAATAGTAGCAGTTAATTTATGAAAAAATCATAACAACTGGACTTGAAGCTCCATTTTGCCATCTTGTTATTCTGGATCATAATGATCTCTATAGGAGTGAATTAGTTTAAACAATCTTTAACTCCTGTTTACTCTTGATATTTATAAAATCATTACATATATTTTTTTTCTTATTTTTTCTTCTCTCAGGAAGAATAAAGCTATTGAATCTATTGGAATGTGTTGGATTTGGAGAGTCTTAATACTTCAGAAGATACAAAATATAATAGAAATTTAATATGCAAAAGCAATTTCATGTATTTGTAATCCAGTTCCTTCAAAAGTTATCTCAACTGGATTTGAAGTGTTAGAAAGTTGTAGTTTTTTCCTCACAAACCATTTTGTCTTGTTTTAGCTTTGTTGTCAGTAAAATTTAGTAGACTGGTGGTAATAAAAGAAATTTAAGATTTAATATGTGTATGTTTATTAAAATATTTCATAATTTTTTGCATCCATTTTAGATTGTAGACTCTTCCTCTTCTGCAATTTATTACTTAATGGGAAGAATGTGGCACAGCAAAAATAAATCCCTTTCATTTTTTGATAGCTTTTTCCAACAGAATATGTAAGCTCAAAAAAGACCATAAAAGATTCGTAGAGAAGATAAAAGGAAGAGTATAGGAGAGCATATTATCTTGAACACAAGAAGAAAAATATGATCATGAAAATGAAGCGATGTTTCTCTTGTTTGCGTGAGAACAGGAAAATAAGAGGAAGCATGAAATTCCTTGCAACATACAAGGCTCAACCCAAGGGTGAAAGCCTGCTCCAGTAAACTCTTGATCCGGAGGCACCAGACTTCCTGAGGACAGATATTTTGGCAGGTTGAACAGAGGTAAACCTTATAGGGGGAGGGCAGGGAGTGCAAAGCAGAAAGCTCTCTAGGGGAAAATTAGATAAATGTTAATTATTCAGCCAGACCTGAGACTGTGCTTTGCTTGCCTGCCTTGCACCTAAAACAAACATCTGTGCTCAGCAAGTCTATTGCCCTTGTTGCTCTTCAGTTGGTGTATTGAATGGAACCTTGAGTCACTCCAGGGTTTTATCATACTCTTACTGCTAGGAACCCAGCAAGAAAGTGTTGTAAAGATCCTTAATACAAAAGTAAAGCATGCTGTAGTGCTTACCATCACTCTGAGGGATTGATAAGTTCAGAGTAGAAATTCTTATCTATGTAATACAATTAAATTTGAAGGACTATGGGCAGTCTTAGAGAATATCCTTATGATCTCATGTCACAGAGAATTTAGAGGTTGTTTTCAAATCTGAGAGGTCATCAGAAAAGAGAAACCCTGTGTAATAGTTCATACATTGTGTCAAGAAGTTTAAAGCATAACTGACTCAGCGGGGTGCCAGTGTGCTCACTTTAAAAACATCCTGAGCCTGTGCAAGAGCAGGAGACTGCATGACTGTTACAACCACCCTGGGATGTTAGTAACCTGCATGCAACAAGGGAGGAAAAGAGGCTCGCTTTTTCACCTTTTGCTCTTACTGTTTTTGCTGTCTTCTGATGCCTTGAAGTATTGCCACGCTGCCTTGCAGCCAGTCAATTTTGGACTGAAACTTCTACAAAGTGTGAGCTAAATAAACCTTTCCATCATTAGTTATAGACATCAAGGTATTTTGTCCCAGCCATAAGAGAAAAGTAACCAAAACAGAGTTTAGTACCAGAGAAATGGGATCATTGTTGTGACTTTATACATGACGATATGGTTCAATAAACTTTGAGAATGGCTTGTGGAAATTGCTTGGAAATATCTGGAGATGTCATCTGAAAAAGCAGTGCTAGAAAACCTTAGTCTGTTCTGTATGAGAGATTTTGGTCAGAATTCAGAAGACCAGAAGGCTGATAGAAATCCTGCCAATAAAGACCAGGCTTAGGAGGTTCTTCAGAGAAGGACTGCATTGGTTGCTAGACTACAGACTATGTTGTGTATTATGGCTTGGCAGAAAATTTGTCTGCATTTTGCTTGTATCCAAAGACTTTGCCTGAGACTGTGATTAAAGATGGCAGACTAGTTAATCTGGCAGAATAAATTTCAAGATGATTGAATGTTGAGGCTGTGGCATGGTTATTATTGGTTTTTTTTAGCCAGAACTATGTTGAGAATCAAAACCAAAGAGCCCATCAGTATGATTTAAAATGTGAGTATGGCCAAAAAGGAAGCTCTAGTAAAGCTGTGGACCACAAAGATAGAGCTGAGGAGATCTTAATAGCTAAGAAGTGTTATAGCCTTTGCCTATATTTAGAGATTATAATGTTCTTCCTTGTGTGACCTTTCCTGTAAAGCTTGATTTTATAAATTTAAACTGAGAAAACTGCCTTCCTGTTGCTACCCACTGCTGTAAAACCCCTCCCCTTTGCAGTTTAATGTTCTCCGAGAAGTTACTTCTTGACTTCTGTAAAGCCCTATTTCAAGAAATTAAGCTGACATTGCCTTTTATGAACATGAAAAAAACCCCAACCCCTTCTTACAGCCTAATGCTTTGTAAGCCCCTGCAACTCCCCACTAGGTGAGCACTCTCCAGATTCTGCTCTGAGACAGTGCTGATACTGAGTTCACCTAATAAAGTGCTTTTTAAAAATTTATTTGGAGTCTAATTGGATTCTTGACCAACACAAGAAAGAACATCACAAAAAGCAGCAAATCACCCTTTGCAGCCTCAAAACTGCAACAGTAAGACTTTTCTTTGAGGAGAAAACTGCAGAGTATCATGTTCCAGAATGGTGCAGCATAAAAAAAATTTGTTTCTCAGAATTGGATTCAGATTGCCCAACAATCCAGGCACTCAATCCCTACCGCCAAGACAGAGAAAAGACTGGTCACTGCTCCAGCTGGAAGCAGACCATGGCATTATTCAGATGGAGCTGGTTTTAGGTGGATGCACAATGCAAGAGGTATGGGGTTAAGAAGGCTTCTACCCCTATTTCAGAAGGCCTGGGAGGCCAGGCTGTGTGCCCCTAAGAGGACAGTGTGTGAAGCTGTGTGAAGCCAAAAGTGCAGTGGAGACCCCAAAAGTTTGGCAAAGTCAGGATGTGGATCACCTAAGGAAATGCAAAGAGGGAGCAAAGCCAGCCCAGGAGAGCAGCCAAAGGAGTGCCGTGGGGGTGGGGTCAATCTCTTTGGAGCTCACAGTTTACCACAGATTTCCTCAAATAGTACACATGTAACTATAGGATCTAATGTCTGCCCTATTGGATTTTGGACTTGGTTTGGTCTCAATTCTTTGTATTTCCTTGTTTGTAAATTTGGGAATGGAAATGCTTATCTTGTTCTATTGAATGTTAAAAGTGTTTGACTTTTCATTTTTACAGGGGCTTGTGGCTAAGTGTTTGTGTTACTGTTGGAGGAGACAAGACTTGAGCTTTTCTGCAAAGCTGAAACTATTAGAATTATGCAACTCTTAAAAGATGGACTAAATGCTTTTTGCACAAAGGAATGGACATGAGTCTTGGGGGGGACAGGGATGAAAAGTTGTAGTTCTAATGTAATATGATGTTGTTAGACTTGACACTGCTTCTTAAGGATTGTTAAACCAGTATTACACTGTTCAATGATAAGAGCAATGTCTTACTCATTATGTAATGTCTTACTCAGTGAAATGATAAGAGTAATGTCTTTGTATCTGGAGGCCAGTTTGAAGAAATGTGCCTGGTTACGAAGATGACAAGTTGTATATTTTAATGGTTGATAACTTGTGTCAACTTGAGAAGTATAGAAGTTTAATTATGTGACTCAGCAGAGGGCCGGGTTCCTCATTTTGTAAACCTCCTGAGCCTGTGCAAGAAGAGGGCAAAGACACAGTGTGAGTGCTACGCCCACCCTGGGGGAAGGGGAAGGTAGCCTACTTGCAATATAAGTGAGAGAAAAGGCTTGCTTTACCCTCTTTTGCTCTTGCTGCTTTTGTTGTCATCCACTGCCTTGAAATGTTTCCCATCTGCCATGCCAACAAATTATGGACTGAAACTTCCACAAAGTGTGTGATAAACAAACTTTTCCTTCCTTAATTTGGGGTGTTGGGTATTTTGTGTTGGCAATAAGCATAAAGTAACCAAGACACCATGGAAGTAAGAAGTAAGGATCAAATAAAGATTGTGAGTCAATGTAGTAATGAAAGGAGACTCTGGGAGGAAAGAATGTGTGAATTGTCCAAGACAACTGATATAATCATTACCCAATCTCAGGCTACCATGGACAAGCATAGCTGCCAATAATTTTCCCAAGTGTCATAGACATATGGTGTTCCACATAACAGAATGTTAAATAAATCTGCCTACTCTTTAGACTTAGTATCATGATTTTTTGACTAAAAAACTGTAGGACTTCTGAATCTGGTTATTGGGAGGAATGGCAGTTTCTGCCTTACTCTTTTTAGAAGCCAGCTACCACCAGGTTGAATTACTATAGTATGACAAGCTATGAGGGTTCATGCCTGGGAGAAGCTTGTAAGCTTCTGAATGTCTTGTTCTTTGTGGCCTCAGTGAGTCTGGCAACAAGACTGACTTTCACTATTGCTATTAATTTTCCTGAAGTAGCTTTCCTTGCCTGGTTTTTCTGATATAAATTCTGCTCTTTTCATCATCAGAGTAGCTCAGATCCTGACTTTTGTCACAGTTTATATGGCTGCAGTTCTATTAGGGATGTTCTGGTCTTCACCTTGAGCATCACTTCCTGGCTCCAGTGCAAATCCCCCAACCTTCTGGCACAGATCATTCACCCTGCCAGAAGAGACTTTCTATCTTCAACCACCGACCTTTTAGATTTCCTACTGCAGGTTCTTGATACAGACTTGCATGAGATGTTGTGGATTTTCGTTTCCCAGGTAGACTCATGGAGGACATTTCCATGGGTTGTTGATCTTTATCTGGACTCATGAGGGACAATGTAGTGGAATCTAGACCCTCAGATGGATTATTTGGGTCTCTAGTGAATGGACAAATCTCTTGCACTCTTCTACATTTGACAGTTTGGTAGACTATTATAAAATAATCCTACAAATTATGTGTCTTGTATTAAGTCTATGCCTTTTCAAACCCTGACTACAATAGAACATAGTAAGCATTTCCAAAATTCTCCAAAAATTATTACATAAATTAATAATTCACTTGGGGATAATTGGAAAGCTCATTTTTCTCCCACTAATACACATTCAATGTGTGAGAGAAATGCACCTATCATAAATAATACACAAATAAAAATAGAATATAATAGAACTAGTAGCAGTGAAACACCAACCAAGCAGCAGTGACTATATATGTGACTATATCTTTTAAACTTAAGATTAAAAAGACACAGAAAGAAAAACATAAAGCAATACATACAAATAAACAACAATAAGAAACCAAGTACAATAACAATATAGATTTACAAAATAAGATGATAGGAATTTGACAATGGTTGTAATATTGCATATTGTTACCTTCATGAGGTTTACATAGATTAACAGATATAGATATGTAAAATTGATCTAAAATATGAGTATTAACTGTTCTTTTCCAATAACTAATACAATTAGTAATAGAGTCAGTTTAGCTATCATACACACGCACACACACACACACACACAAATTTATGTCTTTTTCCTTTTCTTTTCCTTCTTTCCTTCTTTTCCTTATTCCAAATACTTTTCTCTTTGAACAGTTTCTTACCCTTACATAGTATTCATTGAGATTTTGGAACACATAATTTTTCAGTTTCTTACACTAGGGAGACAATACAGTATTTACATATATGAGTTTGATTTATTTCACTGATGAGTATGGTCTTAAGTTGTGTCCATTTACTTATAAAAGTCTCAATGCAATCTTTCTTTATAGCTGAGTAGTACTCGATTGTATAAAAATACCACAACTTTCTTATCCATTCCTTCATTGATGGGCCCTTGGGCTATTTCCAAGATATAGCTATTACAAATTGTGCTGCTATGAACATGGGTGCACATGTATCATTGTGATATGATGTTTTCAATTATTTTGGGAAAATGCCCAGAAGTGGGATAGCTGGGTCAAATGGAATCTCTAATCTTAGCTTTTGGAGGAACCTCCTTACTGATTTCCACAGCGATTGCATACCAATCTACACTCCCAACAGTGCACAAATTTGTGTGTGTGTGTGTGATAGCTAAACTGACTCTACTACTAATTGTATTAGTTTCTTTTTTCCCCACAGTCACTCCAGCACTTTATCTTGGTTGATTTCTTGATCCTGGTCATTCTTTCTGGGATGAAATGGAATCTCAGTGTTGTTTTAACTTGCATTTCCCAAATGACCATTGATATTGAACATTTTTTCATATATTTATTTGCCTTTTGTATTTCCTCAGCTACAAGTGTGTTCATCTCAGATGCCCATTTTGGATGCCCATTTTGGTCTTTGAATTTTGGGGGGCTGATTTTTTAAAATTCTTTTTAAGTTCTAGATAGAACTTGTATTTACTTAAGCATGTTCTTTGTCTGAGGGGCAGTTGACTAAGATATTTTCCCAATTTGTGGATTTGCTTTTCACTCTGTTGGAGATTTCCTTTGACATGCAAAAACTGTTTAATAATATGTGATCCCAGTAGTTGATTCTGGGAAGAGTTTCTCCTGCAGTTTTTTTTTTTTTTTTTTTTTGGTACATGAACTCTCTGTGTACTCTTATGTCATCAATATTTCTACATACTTTGTCTTCCAGTAGATTTAGTGTTTCTGTCTTAATACTGAGATCTTTGATCCATTTTGACTTTAGTATAGTACACGATGATAGACATGGGTCTAGTTTTAGTTTTCAGCATATGGAGACCCAGTTTTTCCAGCACCACTTATTCAGAGAGGCTATCTTTCTTCCAGTGTACATGTTTAAACTCAGATAAAGGGTTTTGATCCTCCTGGAGCCCTAAAATCATACTCGTTGCCTCATTTATTTAAGCCTTCACTGTACACTCATTTGGGAGATTGGGAGTCTAGGTCAGGACCAGATAAATATGATAGTCAAGAGGATGATTTTAATGTTTTGTTATATCAAAACAGGTAATCATTAGAAAAATATTTTATGCAGTATCAGTAGTATTTAAATGTGAAAGAAAAAGAAACTAAATTTGATACACCAAGTCAACAGACTGCTTACATTTATTTTCTAATTTGGGGCTCCTAGACAGCATGAGAAATCCTTCTCCCAGAGTCCCTAAAAATTATGATTTCTAGGTGCAAACATGTAAATACTGAATTTAAATATATATGGAAGCACAAATATTATGGTTTAGCTACTTCAGTCAATTTGAGCATTCTACCAAGCACTGTAGCCCAGGTACACAATATACACTTGGCTTAGAGAGGACCATCTTATAGAGAAGCCATATTTCTTTAATTACTTTTTGATTTTTCTACTGATCTTTTTTATCTAAACTCTAGAGATAGGACTGGAAAAATAAAAAACTAGTCAGAGCCAGTGGGAATTACTCCAAGATGCTGAAACAGGAGATCACAAGTTTGAGGCAAACCTAGCCAATTTTGCATAATCCTGCAGCAAAACAGAAAGTTCTGAGGGTGTAGGGCAATGATAGAGCACTTACCATGAATCTATGAGGTCCTAGATTCATCTGCCATTACTGAAAAAAAAGGAAAGGAAAGGAAAGGAAAGAAAAGACACCCCCAAATAAAGAAGAGCGCAGCAACAAGAACAAAATAAAACATAATAATGTTAGCAATACAAAAAGATAGGACAAGAAAAGGAAGTAAAAAGAATGGATTACACACCTGTGTGTATACATCATCAGATTGCTACCATAACTGCTCCAAATTCCAAATTTAGTTTACGTCAGTAACAACTCAACAAACTCAACAAGTATAAATTTATACTTATATAGGATCTTGTTATATAGAGGTGGACACTTTTGACTTTTATCCTAAATGTTTTCCTGGCTACTCTTCATTAAGTTATACTATATGGGAATCACCCAAAAATTGTATAAAATGTTTTCTACCTTTAAACATTTTCTGCCTTTACATAATGTCATTTAAAAAAAGAGTTCATGCAAACCTACATTTAATCTTTTGTTCAGTAATGTATTTTGAACTGATTTGCTTGAGTGTCTTTTATGTATTTATATATGTCCATAGAAAGCAATAAAAATATTATAAAATGACATTTCTTGTCATACAGTGATTCCTGACACTACATATTTGTCCTATTGCATTTCTTTTCAGAGTAATTTTATAGTTAAATCATACAGGGAATGATATTGAGATGAATGATTTTCATAAAGTTCTTTGGAATTGAATCAAAGAAATGTGTGAGAAGATAGAGACTTATTGAACCCTGCAAGTGACCTTTGGAAAGTTTATGAAAGGATGTCAGTATTGCCAACCTGATGTTCTGTTTATTTTTAATTTATCTGTAGTACAAAATCATAGCTGCCAGATTGCACATCTTACTGTGTTTGAAAACAGAATGTCTCTTAGGTTCTCTTATTGTCAGAACAAGTAATCCAACCTTGCACCTGAACTTTAAAATTCATGAGCCAGCTTTAATTTCCACTGAATCTTTCTTTTTTGATCCATTCATCATATCAATGTTTCACAGAGTGAAAAGGAAAGGAATTCGAAAACTTTTGGCAAAATAAGCCACAATATTGAGCCATAATATTGTTTTTGTTTTAGTCACAACTTTTTCTAAAAACACATTTTAGTCATTACTCTCTCTCTCTCTCTCCCTCTCTCTTTCTCCCCCCCCACACACATCTTTTTTCCACACTAGAGATTGAATCCAGGTTCTTTATACCTCTCCAGCTCATTTTAGTTTTGTTTGCTTGTTTGTTTGTATGTTTGTTTAGACAGAGTCTGGCAACTTAATAAATTGCCCAGACTGTCTTCAAGTTTGCTAACCTTAAACAACACAAAAATTTGAAATCTAATGGAGGACGTATACCATGAGAGTCTCATAAGGCTCTACTGGAGTTAAATAAATTCCTACCATCTAGTGATATCATAGCTTTTAAAACATTGTAGTGGAGCACAACAGTACTGTGTCTGTGATGATGCTGGTATAAACAAAACTGCTGTGCTGCTGATCATATAGAAGTAGAGCATACTACAATTTAATATTTATACTATATAATACTTAGTAATGAAAATAAATGATTGTGCTATTGGTTTATATGTTTACTTATTATACTTTTATCACTATTCCATTTTTTATCAATATAATTGATAAATACCAATGGCACATATTTATGAGATACAATGCGGCACTTCAGTACAGGTATAGAAAGCGTAGCAATCAGATAAAAAAAATCAGGGAATATGTGATCTAAAACATTTGTCATTTCTTCATCTTGAGAATATTCAAGATTTTTTACTAGCTGTTTTGAAGTATTCAATTAATTATCAACCACAGATATTCTTCTGTGGAAATTTAGAAATTATTTTTCCAATCCATATGCTAGAATCAAATGTCTGCATACTTTCCATCCCTCCCTTCCATGTGTTCTCCTGAGCTCTGACAACCACTGTAATACTCTCTTCTTTAAGATTAACATTTTAACTTCCAAAACCAGCGTGAGAGCATACAGTATTTGTCTTTTTAAGCCTCACTTATCTCATTCACCATAATGTTCTCCAATTCCATCCATATTTCTAAAAATGAAATAGTTTTATTCTTCTTATGATTAAATACTATTCCACTGTGTGTATACACTAAAACTTCTTTATCCTTCCATCTGCTAATGGACACTGACATTGCTTCCATATGAGGATGACTAGAGACACTTCTCAATAGACCTGAGTTAATTGTCATTTTAGAATGCACCCTCCCTAGTAAAACAAGCTTACTGCACAGCCATATGCCACTTTACAGCAGCAGTAAGTGCTTGCATTTCATGTTTACCACAGTTCTTGACTGAATCTCTATGTTGTACTTAATTTTCTCTTACTTTGTAATCACCGAGGCCATTGAAGCAATAAGCAATAGATACGAAGGCAATGTTCCATGTGAGGTAGCTATACCATCTAGGTTTGTGAAAATGCATTCTGTGTTATTTACCCAACAAAGAAATGCTTAATGTGGTATTTCTCAGAAATACCTCTATTGTGAATTTTCTTCTTGCCTACACAAACAAAAATTTGCAGATTTTGTTGAAGCATTTATTTCTATATTATCAGTAGAACTTAGGATCAAGTGTTCCAAATGTGCTATGTGAGATTTTTACTCAATAATAAATTTATACTTGGAAAATACTACACCAAGAGCAATAGTAAATAACTGTGATATTGACATTGTGGCTGAATGCCACATGTATTATTAGCTAAACTTAAAAGATGATACTGAATTACCACTGTAATGAGAAATGATAAGAAAACAGAAGAATTTGAGTTACATCTCTATCTCAAGAAGCAAATTCTTTATGTGATGAAGAAAAACTGCCCTCAAACAATCTCAAACAGAAAAAGAGAAAGAGACCACTGATTTCCAGACCTTAACTTATGTATGATTATACGGGCAACTTCTATTTCTGGTTTGAACATTACTTTTTGTGTTTTATCTTGCAATGCATTCTTACAGGTAAAACTAAAGTGCAGGGAGGGGCTGAAGAGGGAGATTACGCATGCGGATCTAAAGCAAGGCCCGCCCCGAGTACACGGTGAGCCTGAGGTGAACCAAGTAAACAAGCTGTTCCAGCGCTGAGAACGTGACGGGCTCAGGTGAACCGAAGTTGCTCATCAGAGGGGTCGAGACTGACATCAAACTCCTGACTGTCTAGATAAATGTGCTGTGGTGGTAGAGCAGCTCCTTTTCTCCTGTCCTACCAGGCTCCACCTGATCCCAGCTTTCTGGGTCTTGTCTTTATTTCTTCACCTTCTTGTTGCCTTTCATGGTCCCCACCCCGGGAAGTTTAAGAGCCATGCAGGCCATAGCGATAAATTAATAGGAAATCAGCCTTTTAAAAAAAAAAAAAAATTAGCTTCCTTTACTATTCCTTAAACTCCAGAAGGGAATAGAAAGTTCTGATAGTTATTTCTGTAGCTTTCTAATTGCAATTCTGATATGAATTTCAAAAACACCATAAATAAGCTGTGTCTAAAGAGAAGCCCACTTATAAAGACCAAATATTCTTAAGGAGGAACTAATTCTACCACTGCTAAAATACTAAAGCTTTAATGCCCGTCATAAAAGTTAACTTCAGAGATTGTTAGCACACGTCCTAGTTAGTGAAATTTAAAATGTGAAGAAATATATGCCATTTTGTAAATAAGATCTTTAATGCGTTTTAATGCAGTGAATTGCATTTATGCAATCACCTGACAATTGGACAGATGCTGATAAAAATATAATTAAGCTTTGGAAAGACTATTCCTTGATCTTCTGTTTTATTCTGTGATTTTCTGTTCATGTGTGTGTGTACATGTTACTAGGGATTGAACTCATGGAATACACACTGAATTGTACTCTGAACACTTCTTATTTTTTTTGATTTGGAGGCAGGGTTCTGGCTAAAGTTACTAAACTATTTAGGCAGTGCTTGAACTTATGCTCTTCCTGCCTCCTACTGGGATACGGGCAAGCGTCTGCATATCCAGCTCACTTACTCAGGATTAAAGGAATGCGTACTGAAAATTTTATATTGTAAATAATTTATTACAGCGTTGTGTTTACATTTTATGTCTATTAAACAGTTATCCTAGGTTATTAATAAAAACCTTACACTATTTTTGGATATTTTTCAAGTTTTGACACCATAATAATGTCCTTTGTGCACTTCACAAGAAGTCTTTATGAATTCAAGACAGCAGGAAAAGTTCTCCTATTGTCCAGGAAACAATACTTTTCAGGACATGTAATTTTCCAGAAGAGATCAATGCACCAATTAACAAGGAAACAAATAGCTTCTTTCAAACAGGTTAATTGTATTCTTTGTATTTGTTGCTCAAAGGTAGGCTGCAGGTTTTATTTTTGCTAATTCATGAAGTTGTCTTCTGGTTAACTTTGAGGATTCTTGAATGCCTCTTGCTTTCTTTTCCATTTATAAAATTTAAATATTTTAACAAGGAATATAATTATCAGTGTACCATAGGGATTTTATAGAAAATGGGCATCTTAGTCATAATGAAGCATAAACTTATAGAATATTTTTGACTTAAAGAAAAGGAAAAGAGATGAAAGTAAATAATGGAAGTCTAGTTCATGATGAATAAATGAAATTACTATGATTATATCTCAAAAGTAAACTTCATTCACGGAGGGATTATCTATGCTGAGAAGTAACACAGATATAATAATTAGATGCCAGTCTGTTCACAGATAACTTTTACAGTATTGCATGAGGCAAATGCCTTAGAGTACAATGAGTAGAAATCAAGATCCTCATGCAGAAAAGGCCAACAGGATCCCAGTCCTCTGCTATTGGACTGCTGCAATTTTGTGTAGCGGTTAGAAGTCTTGCCAGCAGAGGGCGTTGGCGCTTGAGCAGCTTTCAATTTAGGGCTGAGAGGAAACGTAATCATTTATCCTGATGCTTAAATACAATGAGTTTGACAGAGAACTCAGAGTTTCCATCACTTAAAACTGCTCTGTTCAAGATGGTGCCGCCATCCACAACCACAAGGTATTTAACTATACACAGAAATCAAATGAAAGCAAAATCTTACTTCCTTAGTCATGGAACCAGCCACTCTCCAAGTGCTCAATGGTCATTTATGATCCCATGAACTTTTTGTATTTACAGCGAGATTCGTAGGGCAGTGCTGATCACAGGGATGACACCCTGACATTCCAATTTTCTTGTAGTTGTAAAATTGTTGACGTTAAATAGATTATTTTCTTTTCTGGTTTTTCTTCAATGGGAGAAGACCTTCATTTGGGTTTGGAATATCAACTGGCTTATCTGAGAATAGGTAACAAGAAGTGACATCAGTGCTGAGGTCTGTCAGAAGGCTTCGGAAATGGAGATACAGTAATAGGGTCATTCACTCTCAGAAACCAGTTTTCTCTACAATGTGTGCACTAAGCCTATTTTTGCAGATCTTCCCAAGGTTTTTTTTTTTTTTTTTGCTACTATTTGGCAAAACTTCAATTACTAACAAAGTATGAAAAATAACTCATGTATCAGAGTGTAGTTGAGAAAATACATTCTAGAAAGTTGAGTGCTACATTTCAAATTTTGACTTTTGTGGTTTAGACTCAAATGGAGCACAGATATTATTTTTTCTAAACATCAAAACATTATTGTTGATTCTCCTGTCCTAGATTGGAAGTTTTAATTTTTTTTAAATCATCCAAATTCCTTCTTTATAATTTCTGCTCACAATATTTATGAAATGTATACTTGTAAGTGAAGCAGTTGTTAAAATGATTTCTCTTTCATAAAATTGTAATTCACATACATTTTATTCACATGCATTTTACTCAAAATTGATAAACATAAAATTCTCACACCATTATGTTTCCCACATTTTCTGGGTAAGCTTTTAACCTCAAATTCATAATTAGATATGTATCATGTGCATATGTTAATGTACAACCTGTACTAATTTTAATTCATAAATTTATCAAATAATAAATTCTATGACTGAACAGGCCACCAGTTAAAATTTTTAGAAAAAAACTTTTATTCTAAAATAAATATTCTAAAAGAAATATATTTTATTTTATAAATATATTTAGAATTTAGAAATCTAGAATTCTAGAATTTATATTTAAACTTATAAATATATTTTAGAATAAAAAATTCTAAAATAAAAATATTTTAGAATAAAAATTCTAAAATAAAAATATTTTAAAAAGTTGAAAAATTAAGAACTTATGAAAGTATAAAATGAAAAAGGATGTTATTATCAGAAATAATAATTTGAAATAAAATCTTAAGTTAAAAATATGTGAACTCTCTTGAAAATAGAGAAAAAATGTCCCTCTGGCCGACTGCATTGAGCTGGGCTAATCGACTCCATGCTAACACTGGAGCACTGTCTCTTTCTGGGGCTCAATCTTGCTAGCTTTCAGTTTGAAATCAGTCTACCACACCGCTGATGCTCGCGGGTCTTCTGCTTACTGACTGCTGATGTAAGTGCTCCATAATTGCCTTCCTCAGTTTCCTGCTTGTCACCCAATGATTCTGTTTGTCAGACTCTAATAAAATTAGCTCTCTAGAACTCTAGATTAGAGTCCTGGAAGAAGTGTGATAGGGGAAACAATTCCAAACCTCTTGGGAGATGTGCCAAGTTCATGTCTCTTAGACGTCGAAGAACGAATTTCAGGGACCATGGTAGTTAAGAGTAGGAAAGATTTATTGGGACAAATATCCCAAGAGACAAAAGAGGCCCCTCCTCAAGGGTAATTAATACAGCAAAATCCTACAGTGACTCAAACTACAATGAAGCTATAGATTACCAGTAGGTTGGCTGAGTTTGTATCGATCAGATAGGGAAAGGAGTCATGCAGTAAGAGAATGTGAGAAACACAAGAATTCGTGGGAAGTAATGGGTCCAGATGCTCTGGTCACATACCTGAGCATCTGATGCCTATCTGGGCACACTGGGGCAGGCAGAGCTAATTCCAGAGTAGTCTCAGGCTGGTTGGTTATCTCTAGGGAGGCTCACAGGTTGGTCTACCCCATCTCCAACTTGAGGCTTGGCTGTCTTCAGATTTTCCTCCAGTCAGTTTTGATGTCTTCATCCTTTGTGGTTAATTCTTCAAGGGCTTGATCTCTCTCTCTCTGCATATTAATTTCCATCTAACAGTCATAATAGAAATATGCAAACTATATGTTTAGTAAAACAATGACATTTTTGTAGGAATTTTTTTTTTTTTTTTGTACCGGGGATTGAACTCACAACTGCATGCTTGCAAGGCAGGCACTTATGCCACTGAGCTAAATCCCCAGCCCCCAACAATGACATTTTTATTCAAATTCTTTTTACAAAGAAAAGACATCTTACTTTTCTCTAAGGGTGTGCTAAGAGACATTTTGACTCCATGGTATTTTTTTCTTGTTTCAATTGATTTTCTAGTATATATTTTGTTTCAAATACAAACACAAATATTCAAGCAACTTTTTACCCCCTTTTATATGCATATAAAATTATTTTAATTTTCTTATAAATGAACACAGTAAATTCATAATCAAGTACATTCTTCAGAGCTGTTTAATACAAATTTAAGAATTTATGTGTGTCTTTTTATATGAATCTATTGGAATGCCCATATAATTCTGTTTCCACAGATATTTATTACAAATGTTTAAAATTTATCTTGACTGTATCTGGCATGGAATAAACTCCGTGCTACAAAATCTTTTCACAACATTCATGTTTCTTAATGAAGAAGTGAAGATAATATTAATAAATCAAAAGTATTTCATTCATTTAGCTTCACGTTGATACATTAACCAACAGTACTTTTAAAAACTGCTTTTACGTGTATATTGTTACAATATGCATTTTTATTGATAGTTTATTTTTTGAGTTATAACTTTTTATTTAGTATTTAGCATTACTTTCCACTACTTTATAACAACTTGCAACAAGTGTGAATGAGAGCACTGTGATTTCATTATCCTGCGACTCTGAAGGAGAGCTCGCTCGGCAGATGTCTTGCTGCACTGGAATGCTGCACCCTTCCTTTTCAGAAACTTCAGTCTAGAGGATGATTCGTCCACGTAGCACTGGAGGCAAGAGCAGCCACAGAGCAAGTCCTTCCATGCTTCAAGACACTCCTGTTTCTTATTTTATTTTCCTGTCTTTTTTCTAACACTTAACAAATTGAAACTTTTCTCAAAAGACCAAATCAAACTCCAGAAAACATTTTCAAAGGATTATAAACTATTTATTTACTTATTTATTTATGTGGGGGATCTTTTTGATACAGAAGAAGTTCACTATCCAGTGCAGGCTGGCCTCAAACTCACTTCTTAGTCCAACCTGGCCTCAAACTCACAGCAAACCTGAGTACTAGGATTACAGGGGTGTGCTACCATACCTGGCTTTGGACCATAAGTTTATAAGACTATCAGTAGCCATTTACAAAACAGAAAAAAAATTCCTTTAAACAGTTAACACTTCTTCACCCCTCCCAAAACTAAAAAAGAATTCTGCACTCATGAAAGTGGAGAGTCCTGAAGCTGAAAGGTACTATTGATTTCTTTATTCATTTATTTAACAAATACATATTTGATGTGTTCTGTGTATGTTACACTAGAAAATTGAGATATAGCAGGCACTATCCCACAAGACCTGTCTTTACCAATTATATTTACTTTTTATCCTATTTCTTCTCTCACAGGTACTTTTCTAAAAAGACTACACTTGTCAGCATTTGTGTCAATACGGGACAGTGCAAGAGGAATTCAGGGCACAATCTAAACATCCAAGGAAGCTACTAAAGCAGACTTTCATGATCCAATGAAACTTTAGGTCATCCCAGAATGAAACAGAAAAAGGAACATTTTTTTTTATCAGACAAACTGGCAAATATGATACAGATTATGTTAAGAACCCAGAACCAAAGTTCACTGTGATTCAAACACACTGCACATGAGGATAGAAAGTAGGAAAGACATGGAATTGGTAGGCATAGGAAGGACTGTGAAGCGTCAATAAAGTTATTGAGCTTAGGTCAATTTGTGTAATATTCCTAGTAGAACTAGAAAAAAAACCTGAAAATTTCTAGTTTATACTTAAATATTTTAAGATAGTGCTTAGTGCTTTTTAAAGTAGAAACAGTTCATTTAATAAAAAAGGACACAGTACATTTTGATGTTAACATGTTTGATGATTTATCATCATTGTAATGGTCATTTATCATTTCATGGCACATAATCATAATATGCCTTGAATTTGTCATGATAGATTAATTTATCAATTTCTTAATATTTATATATTTAATACATAAAAATAATTGATCTTATAAATATAGCAAAGTACAAGTTAAACTTCTCAGATTTGGTAAATGCTCTCTAAACTGGAAAATTCTAATAATTCAGACTAAGGCACTCCTGAGACATTTAAGGATGGAAATGGCTTTTTAAGAACAGTAAGTGAGGTTTCAAGTTTTAAATATATGACTTTATTTACAAATCATAGAACAGTAATTGCTCTTTAATACATTTGTTTCTAAATTTGTTTCTGACATAAAAATATAAATCATGAGCTACCTTAGTTTTCCATACACCAGTGTAATTACCACATAATATTTATACTCCCTTTGCTTCATTAATTACATGCAAAACCTATACTTTAGTGCTTTTGAGAGTTTAATTTGCACTTAAATCACAACAGTTCAATGTATCTTATTCATTTTGAGCTGGAGCTCCTTAAATATTGAATATGTTAAAATATTTCAGAGCAGCTTACCACAGTAAGAAAATTACATTCATTTCTTCAAAGCCCTTGAAAGCTCTTGTATCTGCACAAGTCATTAAGAAGTGTTCAACTCCTCGTTTCACAATACATTTTGCTCTGATGCAGTAAAACTGGTAAACGTGTGAGGACAAGGAAACAGAAAATATAGAAAAATATTTTCAATTAATAAATCCATGAATAAATATGTATTGCTTTACAAGTGTAGACAACAAATATGTTAAGCAATGTTACTCAGCATTATTAAAAACCCGAGTCTGCTGGTGGTAGATCTCATTTTAATAAATTTTTGCATTTGTAAGTGAAATATGGTAGATTTTTGATATTCTGACGTATGTTTTGGCTGATGTATATTTTAAAGCATAGGATTTTAGTTTAATAAATAAAGGTATCATAGATAATAATTGATAATGACCAAAAAATTATCTCTTGTCGATTTATATGAGAAAAAATTGTAACCACAAACAAATTTAAGGTATAAATGGAGAAGGTCAATCTACCAGAGATAGGAGTCAAAGTTACCTGGTGGGATTTAGACCCATATAAAGGAGGCAGCTAATGGTGTAGGCGTCTCTCACAGCCTACCAAAAGGAGAAACAACCTAACTCTTAGCCCTTTTGTTCTTACCATTTTTTTCTTTTTTTGTTCTAATTAGTACATGTTTGTAGTCTTCACAAGCTGGTACGTTTTCTGTACATTAGTTCCACTGGCTTGATCTGATGCCTATTGATAAAGGAGCTTGAAAACTATAATTTATTGAAGTCAACCTGGGTAATACTGGGAATAATTAAAGAGAAGATGGGGAATATATCTGATGTGAAATAGGCAAGTGATCAAGTGGAAATTTTGAAGATAGACAATTTGACTACATTTACAAAAGAGATCAAAGAAAAAATAAATACTTTGAAGCAATCCTTAAAGTTTCTTTTAATCAAAATTCTAGCAGAAATTAAACATTATTACTTTCTATTTTTTAATATTATTTTGTTCAAAAATGCATTTTCTTTGCAATTAATTATATGATTATTTAATTAAAATGTCATACAATTTCTAAAAATTCTCATGCTACTTTTATTCTACTTGAAATTTCAAATATTTTAAAATTTTATTTATAGTTTAATTGCTTTGTAGTAAAAATTACTTTATGTCATGTGCATTTTCAATCATATTGACACATGCTTTACATAGTCACAGATTATATAGTAAGGTCAATTTTTCATAAGTAATTAAAATTTATTCCAACTGCATCTATGGGTATTTTTTCTTAATGCATTTTCTTAATCTTAAATTGATCTATCATGTTCAGATCTTCTAAATCAGCTTAACTTTCTTTTTTATCAATTACTAAAATTGGTGAGAAAATTACAGCTATATTTTAGAATTTGTCAACTTTTTATTTCTGCAAAATATTCCTTTACATAGTTTTATCTATTATTATATTCATAATAATATAGGTAGTATTTTTTATGAATTAGTATTTTCATTTTTATTAATGTTCTTTACATCAGAAAATACTGTTTTTCTTATGTAAGCTGACTTCTGCACTTCTGTATGATTTGTAGTTAAACTCATTGAATACATCTTTTCTTTTGCTATTTTACCTTTCAGCTATAGAATGCTGAGGTATGTCTTTGGATTTTAGTCTCCTGAGAAAGTTTTCAAATGTTCTCAATATGCCCCTTTCTGCTAATCTCCTATATACATTTATTACCATTATACTGAGGTTCTTGTGTAGTAATTCCAATAACTGGGTTCATTAGTCAGTTTGCATCAGTTGACTAGTATTTCTCCTGTTTTATATGATGTATTTCCTTATTTTTCCTAATTGCTTTGTCAGTCTGATCTTAATACGTACTACATATGTATAATAGGACTATACAAATGTACTAAATGATCCTGGATTGCCAACCTCTAGAACTGTGAGAGATAACTTTTCTTTTCCTGCACATTATTCAGCCTCAGGTTTTCTGTCATAGTAGCAGAAAACTAAGAGATACATAATAACTGCTGCATCAGGTTTAAGTACATGAATTTTTTTAGCTGTCTTTTGTGAAGACTGAAGATATTGTATTATTGATAATTCCACTTAATATTATCTTAGTAAGTACTTTTTTAAATTAAACTTTTAGATGTTTTCCCAGGAGATTGTGATGTTTCCTTTATTATAAGACTCTAATATAGATTAAGCTATGTATCAGTCTCTGACAAATTACGGGACTACAAATCAACTTATTTTCACCCCACTTTGATGGTGTTTTATTTTTTAAATTCAATATATAGCAACTGCACAAATATTGTCATGGCTGTTTTTTGCAAAGTACATGTCATTTTCTATCTACTTACTATATACCTACCTACCTCACTATTTAACTACTCACCTATTTCTCTAGATCGTCTTGTCTTTTCAAACTTCTTGAATATCCCCTGGCTTTATTTTACTTCCTGTCTAATGCTATTTTTTTTTGATTTAAGGAAATATTGGTAGCATATTATTGACTATCCTTTTTCCCTGAAAATATGTTAAAATAATCTTCACTTTTCAAGAATTATTTCTCCGGCTAGTCACTTCCACCTTTGAAGTGTTTTATTGTTTGCTTATTTGCTTCTTCAGCGTATTGAAGATATGGTAGTTTTGTCTTGTGATATCTCTTTACCTTTTACTAAGAGAGTATTTGCAGTCATACTGTCACTTGAAGGTTATGCCTTTTTCCTGGATACTTTTGAGTCTATATTACCTTTAGTTCTTAAGTTAGTATTTCTTATTTAACTGTGGTAAAATTTGTTTTATTGACTATACCGCATCTTTACCTTTTCCTCTGTTTTAGCCTACTAATATTATTCTGACCTATTTTTAAGTTCACCAATCCTTTATTTGCGTTAAATTGGCTATGAAAGTAATCTATTTATGCTCTTGAGATCAATTATATTTTACTACTAGAGTTTCTGTTTTATTCTGTGTGAATATTCATAATCTTGTTTCTATTTTCTTCATCACAAAAAGCACAGTCTTTTAAAGTTCCATTTTGATAATTGTAATCTCTAGAAAGCCTTGTTAGCCTTGACATTTTCCATTTATTTACACTCAGATTTCTTTGTTGTGGTTTTATTAAGTTGTATTTTTTCTTTATAGACATGATATTATGATTGAGGTATACATGTTTTATACAAAAAAGTAAAAGTGATTAAAGGTTTGAAAGATGTTATCTCTATATATAGAGAAACTACAAGTGAGTGGATTGTTATGGAGTCAAGTGATTACATTTGAACTCTAATAAGTGACATTTTTCTGTTTCAACTTTAGCATAAGTTGTAGTTCATGAGTTTCAAAATCAAACTGTATGAAGATACCATGGCCCAATTCTCTGTAGGTCATAATATCCAATCTTGTTTTACCTTATGTATGCCTGCCAAAAATGTCATCTTCTTCGATTCCAAATGGCTTGTTCCCTAATTAATAGACAAAGTTTCCTCTCTGTCACTTAGTGTCATAGAAGACTGTGATTATTTGTGAGTGTTCTGTTAGTCATGTGTTCTTGGACTGAAAACCGCAAAAATGCAGTCTGAACTGGTTTGATGAAAAAACTAAACTCTCAAGCAAAAAAACAGATAATATAGAAATGGATGAAAAGATGGATGGATCGATAATGTTTATTAGCTGGTAAAATCACACTGCAGAATACAAAATGACATAATTAGGCCAAGAGTTTGCTTCTATTTGCTACTTTTCTGCTTTCATGCTCGTCTCCCGGCAGTCTCCTACACTGGACAGCAGTCATCTCCAAGTATCCACATTTCCCCTAGGATGAAAAGGCATTTAAACAGACTTTGATCAAACTCTTCTCATTAAAATGTCCCAGTGAATATCCCTAATAGTCCTAACATATTTCTATGCTAAACGTGACCCATTTCAGAGGAGCCATTGTGGGTGATAGAAGCCCTCTCTCTAATGATCAGTGCACAGTTTGAAGTAATGGGGGAGGGATGTTTCAGATGTGAAAATCAAACTTTGTTTTTATTATGTACTAGGGGAGCTACTTTTTACTTTGTTTATACTATATTCATATTTTTCTCAAAAATAGTTTTAGAAATGAAATTTCCTGAAAAATGATTAATATTTTTGTTTCACCATTGATCTGATTTATATTAAAACACTAATTTTATCTATCTGCTGTAATAAGTATTACAGCCCGAAGATGAGAATGCTGTTATAGAAACATGACAAACAGAACAAAGACAAAAGAAAGGTAACGTAGGATGGACTGCAGGCATCCCTCGGCGTCTCACTTATTAGTCTTTTATTATTGATAAGTAAGAAGGATTCATAATGTGTGGCCCAGTAAAATCTAAAATAATTTAAATTAGAAAAAGATTTTGATCTAACAGAAGATAAATTTGTTTTTTTGTCTCACAAATTTTAGATTGTGTCCTTATTTTGCCTTCCCCAGTTTCTTCTTTCCTCCCTCCTTCTCTCCCTTCCTCTGGTGGCTTCAGTTTGTTTCAAAAACTATCAGTTTGCTTTAGCCGGGCGTAGTGGCTCATGCCTGTAATCCCAGCACTTGGGAGACTGAGGCATGAGGATTGTTGCAAGTTCGAGACCAGCCTGGGCTACAACATGAGCTCAAGGCCAGCCTGAACTGCACAGAGAGACCCTGTCTCAAAAGACAAAAAAAAAAGAAAGAAAGAAAGAAAAAAAACTATCAGTCTCCTTAAATAATCACATTTCCCTATTTCCTTTTTCAAGAAAAGAAAATTGAGAAAAATCTGTGTCCAGTTGCTCACAGTCTTGTGACAAATACTTTACTTATTTTCTTTACTAAAAGTGTTTTATCTTTAAATTTTTACCTTTTTTTTGCTTAACCTGTCTTTTAACAGTTTATTTTATTTGTTACATTGTCTTAAATACATTTATTTTTAGAGTATAGCAATCTGATATTAATTCACTACACAATTAAATACATAAATAAGCCATTTGGATTTATATAAAGTAATTTGTTTTGGTTTTGTAAAGTGAGCACAATGGACATATTTAAGCATAGTTTTAAATCTATATCTCATGTGAGATATACGTGCATTCATTAGTTGTAGAAATAAAATCCGTGCCTTCTTTAACTCTGAAAGCCTTTTTGTTTGGCCTTTATCAGTCTGTAACTTCCTTCTCACCCAAAGAGATGACCCAGAAGTTCATTACAGATTAAAATGACCAAGACTGTGAGTTCTGATTCAGAAAGACTTATATCAGTGTATTAATGTCCTATTGCCTTGTGTCAAATCGACACAAACTGTGTCCCTTTACATATATATTTCTTTTTTTTTTTTTTTTAATTTCAGTCTGTAAAGTACAAGCTAAATATAGATCTCACTGGGCTAAAACTAAGTATCCAATAGGGTACAAAACTTCTTATAGGAAAAAATAATTGCATTTCTTTGATTCAAGATGCAGCTCATATTTCTTTCCTGTAGCTACTTCCTCCTTCTCCACAGCCAGCAACAGTAGGTTGAGCTCTTCTCATAATGTATCTCTGTCGTCTATGCCTTGTTTAAAGGCCCACCCTATTATCTAGGATAATCTCCCTACGTTGAAGTCAGCTACTTGGGAACCTTAACTCTGGGCAGTCTAACTTCTCCTCTGATCACATATTCGCAAGCTCTAAGCATTGCAATGTGGGCATGTTTGGAGGCCCCTTATTTTGCCAATCACGGTCACATCCTGATTCAGAGACTTCATCAATGTACTGGAACTGTACTTTCAGAACATTGCCATATGATAGCTCTACAAGGTTCTGCTTCTTTATTTGTAAAGTGAGGATAATCATCCTAATTTTATGGATTTCTTGTTAGAAAATAATGTGTTAATATATGTGAACAATTTTAGTGCAGAACTTAAAAAAGAAATGTCAAATTATATTACTTTTAATGAAAACAACTAGAAGATTAGAATGCAAGAAAAATCCTTAAGACTATGCATATTTTCATCTATTTCTCCTGAATTTTTATAACTTGCTGATTAGTTATAAAATAATATAAATTTACTTGGGAAATTCTTAAATATAGAGAACCTGTCATTAAGATCATTTTTATATTTTAGTTCTATTGATGTAACTGAGAGTTATAAAAGCATTAGGTTGAATAATATTTCTGCTTCTGCTGCAGATTCTGCTACAGAATGGTAATCACTGTCCAGACTCACTCTGTGGAGGTCTCAAGGATATCAATGCTACAGTGGCATCTGCCATGGAAGCAGATGCTATTTACATCTGTTTCCTATGACAGTTACTGAAGATGGCAGCAAAAAAATCTGCATTATAACATAAGCTGCTCAAATATTCAAGAGCACATTTGGCTTGTCAAAGCACTTTTTAAAAAAATTATTGTAAAGAATAATATTTATAGGAAACACATATTGTTAAGCTATTGAGATGTTTTATTTTTAATTTACCAGTGAATAAATAGATTGCATATGGTTCCCAATTAGTTGCTCTTAGTGAACACTGTCAGAATTTTTAAGAGAAAGGATATTATTGTTCTTTTATCTTAAAATTTACACTGTAAATACGGACTAAATTTATCATGTAAGGTAAACTTGACGGTTATAGTTCTTTATTGTACAAACTTACATAGATTAATATATATTTCCTTCAATTTTAAAGTGTTTTCTTCTAACAACTTGCTAACTTAGCTCTGATCTTGTGAGATTTTTTTAAGTAGACTCAAAGTCGTGATTGATTCTCAAGTATAGTGAGAAAATCTTTAAGTTTCTGTTTCTGAAGCAGTTCTTCATGAAGTGATTTTTGTCAGCTTTGGACACCAGAAGCTGGACTGCAAAAGAAATTTTAAAATATTCAATCAGTCTAGATACTATACATGCAAAATACCTGGATGGAATATGTACGGCAACACAAGACAATAAGAAATAAGGCTGAATTCACATATAAAGTGAAAAGCTTAAAAGGTTCTTTTTTTTAAGGTAAAGGTAGAAAAGAGAGCATTATAGATACTTTTTGATAAGAAGCTATTTCCTTTTAAATTGATAGGGTTAATTCCTCCTGAATCAGCTTTTCTAAGTATGGAAAAAATATGGCAGATTTTGAGTTTCTTGCAGCATTCTA
This sequence comes from Hydrochoerus hydrochaeris, assembly GCA_004027455.1. NCBI lineage: Eukaryota > Metazoa > Chordata > Mammalia > Rodentia > Hydrochaeridae > Hydrochoerus > Hydrochoerus hydrochaeris. The sequence continues at coordinate 184,193 of PVLA01001930.1, read as the reverse complement.
CTTCATGTTATGCTTACCGAACAGTCTCTGCATTGCATGGTTTATTTTCTACCCTCTGTTGTACGTATCTTTTGTTAAACAGTTGTGGCTGCTTCAATGCCCTGAATCCATCAAAACATTATCTTTCATGTTCATTTTGACTTTGGTGAAAAGGCAGAAGTCACACAGCTCTGGTTATTAAGGAAGAGAACACACTGCAAGGTTTTTATTTGACACAAATTGTCATAAACATTTTCAGTCAATGAAGGACATTAAGGCATCCGTGGAAAGAATTCAAGAAAGAGCACTTCCAGAACTGCTTCAGAAAATGGCAAGAACAGTGCCATAATTATGCTCAAAGACAGGGGAGATATTTTAAAGGGGATTAAGGCAATATGTTTCTTACGGTAATAGTCTTAACATTTTATATTCATTTTTCATATATTTTGGTCATATCTCATACTAAGGTCAGTCTTGGTTACATGTCAATTTCCAAACTAAGTGATCATTAAGACAATAATGCAATACCAAGATTTACATATATTGCATAACAAAGTTAAAAAACTTACATGCGTAAAAGTACATAATCAACAAAAAAGCAACCTACATAATGGGAGAAAATATTTGCAAGTCACATATCTGATTAAAGGTTAAAATCCAAAAACTATGGCAAACTATGTATTAACAGCAATACAAAGTGATTTTAAAATAGGTAAATGGCTTAAGTATAAAAATGGCTTCAAGTATAAAAATGACCAATATGAGTATGAAAATATGCTTAACAGCTCTTATTATTGGACAAATGTGCATTAAGATCACAATGACATTTTATTTTACACCATTCAAGGTAGCTGCTATGAAAAAAAACAAACACACAAACAAGACAAAATCAGAAAATCACAAGTCCTGGCGAGGATGAAGAGAAAGGTCAACTCTTTTGCCTTTTTAGGGGGGATATAAAAAGTTGCCATGGCTGTGAAAAACACTGTGGCGGTTCCTCGAAAAACTGAAAATAGAATTCTCACATATGTGTTAATCTGTTGCATTGCCACAACAAAATATTTCAGACTGGGTGGTACATTAATTTTCTTTTAAAGAAGAAGATCGTGTCAGTTCTATAACATGAATAAATCCTGAGGATATGTAGTAAGTGAAATAAACTAGTCATGAAAAGAAAAAAAAACTTGTATAATTCCATTTATATGAGGTACATAGAGTGAACTGACAGAGACAGAAAATAGAAGTTTACAGAGTTTGGAGGTGGTAGATGCTGAATTATTAAATGGGGACAGAATTTTCACTTTACAAACATTTTAAAAAGTTTTATATTTCTATTGAACAAGTAGTATTAGCGTACTTACTACTACCAAAGATTGTGTTTAAAATGGTTCAGATGTTACATTCTACTATGTAAATAAACACAGTATAACCACACAGTGAAATACCATTTTGCCATAAAAGAATTGAGGTATTGATGGATGGGTGGTAACAAAATACAATGTGGATGAACATTTAAAAACATAAATGAATGAAGTCAGATACAATAAATTACATATTGTATAATTCCATTTGTATAAAACATCCAGAATAGAGAAATATGTAGAGATTAAAAGAAGATTGGTAGTGATTTTCAGGGACTGGGCCACAATTAAAATTTAATATTTAGTATAATTATACAAAGCATGAGTTTGTGGAGAAAAGCCTATATATTACTGATCCTAGCAAATCTTTGGGTACTCAATATATCCCTAAATATTTCCTCTGAAATTCACCCATGTTTCTCCTGTGACCAGAGAATTATATTTACCATTTTAGGTTCCTAAGGATCATAATTTAATTTGTGAAATATTAAAACTTAAAATATGCTTATAAATGAATGACATACTTTTTAACTCTCCAGAAAATCTTTCATTTTCTTTGTGATTTAATTTATTTATTTTTAATTAAAAAATTTTAAAGATAAGCACACAAAAACTGTACATATGGGTACCATATTAGGACAACAATATATGTACATAGTGCTTAATATTTAAAACACAGTAAGAATATTTATCGCTTCAAACATTTATTAGCTTTATATGTTGAAAAATGTCACAATCATTTCATGCAGCTTTTTGAAATGTACAGCACATTACTATACATTTATTATACAACAGCACACCACAACTCCTTGCTCATACATGAATGTAATTCAAAAATCACTGATCAATGAATATGGCTCCATTTCTCCTGTCCCCCAATCTCCGCAGCCTCTTATAACCATCACTGTGCTCTCAACTATCATTTTTATTTTAGATTTCATATGTGAGTGAGATCATGACATTTGTCTTTTTGTGACTGGCAAATTTTACTCAACAGCTTCCAGTTTCATCTATAATTACTGATGACCAGGTTCCATTATTTTTTACGACTGAATAGTATTCAGTTGCTCTGTGTTTTCTTTATCCATTCTTCATTTGGCAAACAAGTTGTTTCCCTTTTGGGCGACTGTGAATAGGGCTGTGCTGAACATGGATGTGCAAGTAACTTTTGGCCATCACCACTAGTATTTTTATAGTTTTCGGTCATACATACAAGCCGTCATCAGTTTTGAGTTTATCTTCATGACTAGTGAGAGATAGAGGTCTGATTCCTTCTTCATGCAAATATCCATTTATTTCCTTTAGATATATACCTGATAGGGATTCTTCTGGAACTTACAGTAGTCTATTTTTTTAGGTTTTGAAGAACTTCCGTGTGGTTTCCCATAATAACTATACTAATTTACACTCCTATGCATCATGTGAAAGTGTTTCCTTCTCTTCATCTTCAAGTCACGGAACATGCAGTCTTTCATCTTAGTAATTCGTTTTTAGTGCGGTAAGTTAATGCCTCAGGCTTTTGTTCTTCAATTATCTCATGGTGTGTGATGTTCAGCATTTTTTCATGACCTGTTGGTCATCCATATGTTTTCTGAGAAATGTCAGTTTGGATCTATTGTACATTTTCAATCAGATTTTTTTGCCATTGTATTTTTGAAAGTCCTTATTTATTCTAAATAGGCCTCTTGTCACATGTATAGTTTGTAAATATTTCTTCCATTCTGTATGTTGTCTTTTCACTCTGCTTATTTCCTTTTCTGTAAGGATTTTAGCTTGATGTAATCTCATTTATGTATTTTTGCTTTTGTTTTCTATGCTTTTGAATTTAGAGGCATTTTCAAAACAACCTTGTGCATTCCAATGTCCTGAAGCATTTCCTGTTTCTTTTTGTATTTTTATAGTTTTCGGTTATACATATCAGTCGTCATCAGTTTTGAGTTTATCTTCATGACTAGTGAGAGATAGAGGTCTGATTCCTCCTTCATGCGAATATCAATTTTTTCCAGGAAAAAAAAAATTTGTCTTTTCTCCAATGCTGTTCTTGGCCCCTTAGTCCAAAATGATTTGATTGTGGATTCATGACTTTACTTCTAAATTTTCTACTCTACTCCATTGCCCTGTATATTAACAGAAGAATACTTAAGTTCATGTTTGTAGTTTAATATAGTAGGTGATTTTATTATAGATAAAAGAAAATGATTTGCCTTATGGTTATTTTTATAACAAAATCAGATTTTACTAAATGAAATTCAATACCATGAACTAACCTGGCAAGTTGATCATTTAGTACTAATAATGCATCCTTGTTTTATAGGTACAATAGTGAAGTATTTTGTCTATTTTAGGACAGGAAAATAAACGAAATGTATTACATCATAGAAGCAAAACAATCGTACACTTATCCAGATTACAAATGGTGTTCCTTCGATCTGTCAAGGAAAGGATCACGGAGAGACAGGCCAGGCCGTGTTAAGATTAGGTCAGGCAGGTTTGCTAGGACTGATCCCTGGCATAGAGCCAGTCCATTCTTTTGGGTACATTTAAAGGGAACTGTGTTTTCTGCCTTCATTGAAAATCTGATTCTGTGAGCCCTCGGTTGTCAGAAGCCACGTTCAAATTCTGCTCTTTCATGCCGGCCCAGCTGTGTCACGCTCCATTAGGGCAGAGCTACAGGTGATTAAGGGTCAGGTTTACACACACAAACAGAACCGGTTAGAAGAGGAGTCAGACTTCTGGGAAGTAAATGAGGACGCGAGAGAGTTCAGGGATCCGGAACCACCGGAGCACCCAACCCTGCCCTGGGGCTCCCGCTCTGCCCAGGGCGGCGCGGGGCTCAGAGCTGCTCCCAGCTGCGGTTCGGGGTCGGGGGTGCTCTCTGCCAGTGGTGGGCCGCCTCTCCGCCTTGTGCGTCTGACTCGCAAAGGTGTGGAAAGATCGATTTGGCCCAGCCTCTCCACTCTGCAAGCCCGAGGGTGACGTTTGCTTTCAGAACCTAGACTTTTGCGCTGCAAAGACAGTCTTTGGGTGTTGGTGACAAAAATCGCTCTGGGCGTAGGGTATGAGGAAGCGCCAGAGAGCCCCTTCCCCCAGCAGCTCCCCGCCTTTGCAGGCCAGAACGTTTGGAAGCGGACCGCAGAGAGGGAGGCCTTTTCGGCTTGCTTGAGAGTCAAATCCCCTCTGGGGTTGAGAGGGAGGGGTCTCTACGGGAAACCTCCCCACAGCGGTGCGCCCTGTCCAAGCATCGCCCCTCCTTTGCAAACACAGCTCAGTAGCTCAGCATCTCCCAGGAAGGTGGGTTCCAGGAGAGCAGACCTGCAAGGAGCCTACGGGACAGTAGGAGAACAGGACAGTATCCGCTCAATCAAGGGGACCCTCCCCTGCCTACCTTGCGGAAGGCGCGGCTGGACCTGCGGTACATACCTGGAGCGGTGGGGGCTACCTCCCTTCTCTGGGTGCCCCAACACGCCTAATCACCCGCCTCCTGGGTCTTTGTCTTGCCTTAGGGTCAGAAAGCGGGCACCCCACGTGTCCTTCGACTGCTTTTCAAGTCAGGGTCCCCCTAGATCCCTGTTTTTGCTTGGTTCTGCACCCAGGCTGAGTCAAGAATGCGGCGGGAATTTCTCTAACAATATCCGCCTACTGTGCCCTGAAGCCACTGGCCCTCTAACCAGGTCAACTACTGTGTAGAAGGGGTGGGGCGCGTGGATTGGGGACCCCACGGGAACCTGCAGGCATCTGCCTTCACTTCTCTTCTTTCCAGTGGAGACTATTTTGAAGGAGAGTGTGTGAGACACGGAGCCTAAAGGGAGTTTGGAGAGTCGCTGTCAAAAAGCAAATTATTTCTCTTCCTGACTTCTTAGCTTCACTGGGAACCTATTAATACAGGGAAAACTTAAGTTTGTTCTACTTCGTTGATTTTTTTTTAAAGGCTTTCAATGGTTCTGCTTCTTTCTCCACTCGTAATTTCTTTCTGGGTGTATTCATCACGAAGAGTGAAAATGCCATTATTGTCAGTTTGCAGGTTTCTACAGTGCAGCACTGACATCCTTGATCAGACTCTCCTGCTGCAGGGCCAAGCTGAGAAGAAGCTCAAAAAGTAGCCAGCTACCTAGCTCCAAGCAAGTATCCCTCCCTGGGAAGGGAAGTGAAAGAAATGTAGACTCTGTCAAATAAAAGAGATTTGTAGACTTTCCTAAAGATCGGCCCTGTCGACACCTAAATGTGAGTGCACACAAATGCACACATCGTCATTCTGAGAGAGAGAGAGAGAGAGAGAGAGAGAGAGAGAGAGAGAGAGAGAGAGATTTTCCCAGGACGGCCACTAGAGGGCGGACTCTGAGTGGGTTTACAAGAACAAATAAACAGAAATTGCTATCTGCTGGAATTTGTCTTGACATCACTTTAGAAAAGCGTCGAGTGAGTATATTAGAGACACTACGTCAATGAGGCTGGAACTGTACAAAGGGAAAAATCATCTAGGAGTAGCAAGTAACCTTCCCACTCTCAGGTTGCTCTGGTTTGCAACACAGCCATGTCACCCCTTCTTCAGGGCAGATCTCAAGGTGACCTCCTAAGTGACGCCAGATAGTCATTATCATTCCCCAAAGTTCACCTGTAAGAATGTTCTGCAGTAATGGGGATCAGTTTTCTGCATTATTTACCCAACTCTACTTTATCTGAGTCTGTGGCTTAGCTGATATATCATCCTTTTGACAAAAATGCAAAATCAGACATAGAATTGAATCATCTCACACAGAAAAAAAAAACATTAACTCTTTTCAGTTTTTCACCATCAACCCGGAAATTGTTACAAACCGTTAAAACATGTCATTTACATTACTTTAAAACATACTGCTTCTCTATTTCAAAGCTCCTTAGTTACCACTGGACTTCTAAGTATGAAAATCACCCTGGAGGTGGGCGGAGGTGAGGAAATACTTGAACAGTGAACACTTTATTATGACATGACCTGGAAAGTAGTGAGGGTTAAAGAGAAGAATGATTATTATCTTTATTGCAGTTTCAGGATCGGAAACTTTAATCCACTTCGAGAAAAGTGCATCTTGGTGGATTTTCAACTAACAGCGCAGTGAATCAGAATGGTGACAAGAGCCAAAGAGGAAAGTGATTTACTTAAAACCCGGTGTCCGGCGTCTCAGTGACCCAGTGCTCGAGGCGCAGGCGCGCGCAGTGGCCGAACCCCTTCCCCCACGCAGCTGTGGCCCTGGCCAATTCGGCAAGTACCCCCACAGCAGGAATGCGGCCGCTGGACCTTCTCGGTAATGGGCTTGAGGTTCGACATTCCGCAGCGCCGCCTGCGCGCTTGCTCTTGGCTTTCCCTTGCCAGCTGCTCTCCGCCAGGCTGGCAGCCCTTGGCCGTGTGTGCGCTACAACCGGTGGGGTGGGGAGCCCTGGCGCTCGCCCCGCCAGCTCGGCGGCTGCTGACGTCCGTCCAGGCCTTTAAAGGCGTCTCTCCTTGCGCAAGAGGAAACAGACTTGGTAGCAGTCACTTTGCCCGGAGGGAGACGCGTCTCTGCTCTTGCAGGCGACAGCTCCGACTCCTCTCCGTTCCCGGAGCTGCGTTTGTCTCTGTCCTCTTTGCACCGAGTCCCCGCCTGCCTCTCCAGCGGGAGGCGCATTTGGTCCTCGCACCACGGGTGTGAGCCAGCAAGACACTCCTTGCCCTATGTTTTCCGCTGGACTCGAAGATCAAAGATTGCGAGTGCGCCCAGGGACAGCTCAAGGAGCGGGGGCGTCCCTTCCCTGATTTGGAGGCAGGTGGTTTTTGTCTGTACTGGCGAAAGCGTCCTCCGTGTATCCGCACGCGCAACTTGTTTGGGTTTCTTCTCAGTGCTGTGTGTGCGTTTGCAACATCAAAGTTTTGCTCCCTCTCCCTTAAAACCTAGCCTTGTGCCGTTTAATCCGTCCGCCGCCTGCCCGCGCTGTGTCCGCCCGGCCTTCTCCGTGTGCGGTGAGTGGATAGCGGGGCGCGCAGTGGAGATTGGCGGGGTCAGAAGGCGCAGGAGGGAAGGGAAGGAGCTGTCACCGGGGACTCCCTGGGCGACCCTTTGCCAAGCAAAAGAGCTAGGTAAGGGCCAGAAGAAGAACCGGAATCTTCCAGGACGCTGGTGCCCGCATACTGGATTTTAATCACCATCCTGGTTGCGCGTCTCCGTCCCTTTTTCTCAATTGGTAACTAGTGGAGAGCGAAGCGCTGGGCAGCAGCGCTCTGCGGGACGTCGGCCCCCCGCTGCTCGGGATCTGAGTGTCCGCCGCTGCGGAAAGAACCGAGTGGAGGACGCCAGCGGGGGCTCACTGGAGCCTGGAGGTAAGCAAGGGGGTGGGACCCTGATTTTCGCGCTGAACCGAGCTTTCCGAAGGGTGCCTGGTTTCATGGCGAGGAAACCGTCTTCTCACCCTCATTGGTCTTCAGGCTGCCCTGCCCCCGTTTGGAATTCAGCTTCAGGAATAACCACATCCAGTCCACCCGCAAGGTGGTTCGCGTCCGAGGCTCTTCGCCCCAATGCCTTGTTCTTAACCATTTTCTAGTAGTGCTGGGGGCGTGTGAGCTTTCCAAAGAAGCTGGTACCTTGCAGATTTTGAGAATGTAGAACTTAATTTTATTCAGTTTCTTAGAGAATGTGTTTCCTGTGCCCGAGAATTATGGGAAATAAATGTGACGTGCATCATCAGCAACAGATCAGAAATCACCCTCACTGTCCCCCAAAAGTTTTCCCAATGCAAGTTTTCTAAGGTCCAGATACAGTGACTAGAGACTTGGCTTGTTCCATTGTGTGCAAAAGAGAGAGGGGTGTGTTTTCCTCTCCTGTGTTAAAATGTGGAATACTAGTGTAGTTCATCTCCTCCTCCCCTCCTCTTCTTCCTCTTCTTCCTCCTCTCCTTCTCCTTTTTCTCCTCCTCTTTCTTCTATTTTCTCCTCTTTCTCCTTTCTACTCCTTTCCTTCCACTCTTGTCCATTAACAGAGCAACACCACGATTGTAGAGAGAACAGGACAGTTACAATGCGCAGGTTTAATAGAAGTCTTTGTTGTTTCCAGCCTTGCCAGGAAGTTTTTTTTTTATTGAAATATCTATTTAAATAATTTCATGCTTTTTAACTAAGTTGAATTTGGGGTAAGAATGAACTAAACATTTTGAATGGAATTCCGGTATAGGAAGATTTTGTATGGAGTACATGCAATTGATCCCTACGCTTGTATGCGATCTAATAATGGGAATGTATGAAGTGATGGAAGTGACCATTGAGTTCTTGCAAAGGGTAATTTTTAACTGTGGGAAAATTTTAAACATCAATATTGAAACTTAGATGGCAAGAATATGGATGTAGAGTTGGCCAAGTTAACTTTAAGAGGTTGGTTTATTGATAATCAGTGCTGGGAATTTCATAGCTACATATGATAATCAATAAAATAAAGGAACCAGTTAGTATTCTGAGCTTGCAATACTTGGTTCCACAGAAAGACTGCTGCTACATTTCATTTGCAATCTCATTTGTACGACTAGAGTAATGTTGCATAAATTTACCTGCTACCTGACAAATGTGTGCTGTCCATTTCAGTATGTCCTGTAAAGCAGAGGGAGACAAGACCCAAGGTCTGGCCTCATTAAACAGTGCCATTTGCCCTCTGTAGAGAACCTTCCCATGAACTTCAGTTAGTGCAACCTGGAGTCTCACTCAGTGTCTGTTTCTCCCCCTCCTGTCCTCCCCCATATCTTTGTCACGTGGCACCTCAGAGTTCGGGTTTCTCTGGATTGAAAGTACATACTTGAGGCATATCTATATCTATATCTATCTATATCTATATATCTTTATCTATATATCTATATCTATATGTCTTTAAAGTTGAAAGATCAATACCTAGCATATCAATGGCTTCTGCTGAGCCAGATGAGGGATTACATAGAACATGGTGGAGGGAAAGTATATGGAAAATAGAATGGAACTAATGCAGTAAAAATTCATGCCTTGAGGAAATTAAACAACACGTAAAAAGAACTAGGTTATTATAGTACAGAAGTACATGAAATAAAGCAAATCTTGGAGCACTGGAAGTACAGCTCTCTCTCTCTCTCTCTCTCTCTCTCTCTCTCTCTCTCTCTCTCTCTCTCTCTGTGTGTGTGTGTGTGTAGAAGGTAAGTTATCTTTAACAAGAATCAGTCTTGTCTTAGATTTGCATGAGCAAGTTTATCTTAAAGAGCACATTCTTTGCTTGGCAAATGCTTTGAAACAACTTGAGAATCCCGAGAAAATAAACAACACTCATTTGAAGGTATTGATTTTCAAGTAAATACTTTAGTTTCAGTGTATAGAATAGTTTTTTCTCAAATTTTAATGCCTGAGGATGCATAACAATTGCAATTTATGACCCTCATCACAAAGAAATTGGTTCATGAATGTCCTGTTACCTAAATATGTGTTTAGCACTATGGGTAATCCCAATTCTTCTATGTCAAGAATCATCCAGTGAAAATTACAGGCTTAGTGTTAAAGAACTTATTTTCTGAGGAGGGGTGTCACACCAGCATTTTAATCTTGTCTTTAATACTTGTTACTTTCTTAAATATTCCTTAGTTCCCTTCACTGGTGATATACAATTATGCCTGCCCTATTAGAAGGTGATTGTTCTCAAATATCAATTTATGATTTATATATTTTCTGTCTTTAGGGTGGCTATATAATATTAAATCTGAAAATCAACAATACTGAGTTAATGGACTATTGCTGAAGTTTAGGTCCAAAAACATTTTTTAAAAGTAAAGATAACAATATATTGATGGGTTTGCTTAGATGATAACTTGAAATAAGTATGATTATCAACTCTTTATTGGAGTGAACAAAGTTTTGAATTCTTACCATTTTATTTCATATATTGCACATATTTATCTTCTTTACCAATGCAAAAAGAGTTCAAAATCTTCTGTAAAAATATAGAGAATAGCAGATTCCCTTTATTTCCACTAATGAAACTTTACAATAGTAGCCCAAAAGTGAAGGAAATTATTTATGAGATCCTGGCCCACTGGCAAGATTGGTCTTTTTGGGGAACTTTTCTGAAAGTGACATTGCCTTGAAATTCTTAATGTCTTCTACTCTTTGCGGTGGAAGAGTTTGATCATTCATCACCATGATCTTTTATCTGTGTGCCTGTTCATTTACATTGTGGAATCAGAGTTCTAAATTCATTTCTTAAGATTGTTTTCTTATGCAATGTTTTTTCAATAGTAATAATTTGGAGTTTTCTACTACTTAAAGAGTTTAGATAATAATAATAAAGCAACACATTTGAATTATCTATAAAACAAACAAACAAGGTAAGGTAAAACAGACTTTAGACAACCCTGTCTCGTTCCCTATGCTATACCAAGGAATCGACTACCTTGTATTTTAAACTATGTGCATGATGAAATTAAAAAAAAAAATGCTGCTCAGGAGCTTCAGTGAAACATCCTCTCAAGCAATAGCACAGCTTAATGTGAGTTATAAGATTATTTTTAAGGTTTCTGTTGTGATTGTTGACTCTCCTGTAATCCTTTTAGACATTTTGGTGGCTGTAGCCTAGGACATTGCAAACCTATGAAGGAATTCACAAAAGTGTTTTAATCCTAGTAGGATGATTCAATCTGGGAGAGTTATGCCTGGCTTCTGATAAACCGCAAGTCACAGATGTTATGACTGATATGAGGAGACTGGAACATAAAACTTCAACATGCCATATTCCTGCTATGGTTCAAGGGGCTATTTTGTAAAATCATGACCTCACTTACCACAAATGCAATGTACTGCTATGTACAAAATCTATAAATTTTGGGGGGGTTTCTAGAAATTCTTGTATCTCACATACTCCCTACCCAAGGGGGTGAGAGACTGTTCCACAGGGTGGTGCTATTGTGTTGCACAATATTTTGGAATAAATCTACCCCTTAGAGCTACATTTATACCAATGGAAACACCAGAAATTTCTCTAACAACAGACCTTCTAACAGACCCACATACCAAAACAGTAGCTACCCATTAAAAGGTCTTTCTGCCCATTAGTGACAAGGTCTTCTTTTAAAAAAAATTCCCCCAATCTCTGCCTAGGAGAACCCAATACCCCTAGCACTTTTTCTCCTTTTACTCCTTCCTCTACTTTTTTGTGTTCTATTATAAACCAAAGCAGATCTAAAGAAGATATGATTTCTGAAAGTAATTTTAGATACATTACAAATATGCTTTGTATCAACTACTGTGTTATACTTATTCTCATCACTGTCCTACATCGAGAAATTCATAGCTCCTCATCCATGTGCTCCACTGGCTTTTACACTGAAATCAACAATATTAATTGTGTATATCCTTAACAGAATTGTGACACCTTTTAAAATAGAACCAATAGTAGAAGTCAAATCTTAACATCTATTTCTTGTGAAGGTATTCAGGTTTTAGACAGAACTATTACAATCACATCACAGCCAGTCTGTGTAAAGGCAGTTCTGCAACACTGAGGCCTACTAGTTTGATAACTCACATTTGAATTACCAGAGTTTATCTAAGAACTTCATGTAAAATCAGGAAACAAAATTTACATAGAAGCTCAGATTTGATTGAGGAGAATAATCATTCATATTAAATAATCCAGGTTAGACATAAGGACTAGAAATACAAAATGTAGACCATATAATAGATCTTGTCTTGACTTTGCATTTGCTAAGGTTTCTAAGTGGGATCTACATAAAGAGAGCAAATTCAAGAAGCAGCAAAAATCATGGGTCCTGTGTTCAACCCGTATTTTCTTTGAGAGTTGGCATGTGTGTTTGGCATCTGTGTGTATGGAATGACTTTCTCTCTCTCTCTCTTTCTTTCTTTCTTTCTTTCTTTCTTTCTTTCTTTCTTTCTTTCTTTCTTCCTTTCTTTCTTTCATTCTTCTTTTGCCAGTTCAGGAAATCTTTGCCTGAGATGCAAAATCAAACTTTATTTCCTAATAAAAAGTGCTTATTTCCTCTTCAGTTTTTAAAAGTATAATATAATTATCTTCCAAGAAGTATATCTGCTTGTTTATTGTTTTAGCAAAATGTCTATGATGGGTCAAAATTTAAATAAAATATCTTATAACTTGTGAAAAAACACTCTTACACTTAATTTTTATGGACAGCATTTGACAACTGCAAAAATTGAGTGAAATAGACATATAGTCTCATATTTTAAAGATGAATAAAACAGTAATGATGTGTATGACTTGAGGTGTTTTCTAACATTCCTACAATTCTTATTTGGGAAGTAGTCAGTTAAGTCTCTCATTTTTAGTGTCAGATTATTTCCAAAATGAAGCTGGGAATAAAATAGAAGTGTGTGTATCAGTTTGAATTCAGATTTTTAACTATGACAGGTGTTATACAAGGCTGTCTATGTTAGTTTTTCATTTTTATTTATACTTCAAATATAACCATACATGTGATATATTTTTATATGTTTATGATATATATATATAAACATTTTCTTCTAGATTTAATTTTTATCTCTACCACTTTTAATTCCAAACTCTTGTACCTATTCCCACTAAAGACTGAATTTCTGAATACTTTTTATTAAATAATTTGTGGTCTTGACTCAAAAATTCTTCTATAAGAATATTTTTAAATAAACCAGTAGGAATAAGTTAAATGGCATAAGTCCTAGTTCATATTATTTTCTTTGCTAAAACACTAAGCTAAATATTTAATTAATATTTACAAATTTCAATATTCTTCTTTAGAAGAAAAAACCTTGAGTTCACTGAAGTTGTAATTTAAACATTTGATGAATCAACATAACTAATAATTTAAAAATAGTTTTGTAACAATAATATATGTATGTATTCATAGCAAACTTGCCAGTACAAATTAGCACCAGTATAACATTTCACGTTTTTTTAACTGGGTTCGACAGGCATGGTGGCATACACCTGCAATATCAGCACTCGAGAGGAAGATACATGTGAGTTCAAGGACAGCCTGCGCTACATAGTGAGACCCTGTCTAAAACACACAAAAACAAAACAAAACAAAAAGTTAAAAGTCTCCACGAGTTCATAATTTTAAATTGTTAAGTGTTTGTATCTCTAATAATGTGTTTTATATAAAGATAAACCAATACTCTTTGCATTTTATTTTTGCATTTTAATCTTAAAGTGTTATGAGTACTAGGCCCCAGTATTTTATTAAAATAAAAAAAAGATATTCATTATTATATCACTGTAAACATATACTACCTGTCTTTTAAATAGTGTAAATTTATTAATCCATATTATTAACTGTTTTACTATTTTCTCTAAGAAATATTATCCTGACTTATAAAAATGTAATGATACATTTCCAAAGGCAACACACAGAATTATTTATTCCCTCTTATAATTTTGAAAATTGTAATAAGTAAATAGAATAATGTAATAACTAAAATATGGCATCATAATCTTTGAACATTATTTTACTCTTTTATAAACTATATCTCAGTAGGAAGAAAAAAGCATGTAATTTAAAACTTCTATAAATTTGTACTCTTGATAACCACTGTGAGCTTGTGACTTTTGTAGTCAGAGGCATAAAATCATGAAACCTGGAAACGTACATGAAACAATTGCAACAAACACCCTCAAAATGATATTTTAAAAATCCTTCCCAAATTCCAAGTCACACAAAGTCACGTATGCAGAGAAATGCATGGCATGTACTGTGCTGCTACTCAGAATTCCTCCGCTATGACATGCTGGTGACACTTGGCATGCAGTTGGAAATTATAAGACACAATCAAACATCGTATTTTGAAAAACAACAGGGTACATTTGTTGGAAAACACAGTAAATCTCCATTATCAATTATGGACACATGCTTAGGCAAGAGTATGCTTAAAAGATAAGCGTGACTTTAGGCAAGAAACCAATATACCTACCTATCCTCCAAATTGGAAAATAAATACTAAAAGTATAGCAATTAAATCTTAGAAAGAGACTCCATTCTCTAGACAAAAATTTGGTTGATTAATTAATAAAAGTCTGATGAAAACACTGTAATAAGCTGTAAAACAAAAATTGTGACATTACAGTATAATAAAATAATACTATATATATATGTTATAATCAGTTCTATTAATTCATCTGGAAAGGTTTATGTTTCTGCATTTTAGGAATTTTAAATGTTGGAAATAAATTTACTGCATAAAATAACCACATGACTAGACTAGAAAATTTAGATATAATAAATTAGATAATTTATATAATAAGTATATAAACCAGTGATTACCTCAGATACATTACATTTATTAACTCACTTAACCCTGTCCCTTCTTAATGTCCTATTGTTTCCCAAGACTTTAGATAAGAAATGTATGTTCAGAAAAGTTGAAGTCTTTGTCCAAAGTTGCCCAGTCAGGAAGAGATTGACCATTTAAGAATTTCCTATTTCATTGAAATGTTCACATATATCCTGTAAAATGTCTTTATTTGAAAGCTTGTATTTTGTATTCTCATAAATTAATTGTAAGACTTGTATGATCAACTCACTAGGACATAGACTGTGAATTCAAATTAAGGGTCTATATACTATGTTCTTGATTAAGATAGTCTAAGGGCTCATGATGGTATTTCAAATAACAAGAAACGTAATTATAAGAATTTGGATTGATCTTACGAAAGTCAGCTTTAGCAACTTAGCAATATGTGATTGCTTTTGCCAGAACCAAATCTTCTCTGAGAGCTTTCTATTCTGAAGAAATTGTCACATATATTGTGAAAAAAAATACTTTAACTTTCAAACTTGTATTTCAGACTTGTATTTCATATTCTCAAAAGTAAATTGTATAACCATCTGATGTCTATGTTTTCTTCAATGAAGGAAAAAAATCTCTACTTTCTTAGCATCTGAGTCACATGAAATATTGGGTTTGATACATCAACATATATGGGAGAATCTCTCCCCTCCCCATGGTACAGTTTTTTTCTGTACAATGTTAACAAAATACCATACCTTTTTTGTTTGTATATGCAAAACTTTCCATTTCAACTTAATCTCCAACTCTGTTGAGTTTCTGTCTAGTTTTTGAAGTGTGGTAGTTTTCTCTGTTTCATTTGTGATGTTTTTGCACATTACCTTTATATGTATTCATCTAGACTGGAATATTGAGCAGCAAACAAGGTTCTTTATAACATGGCTCCTAATGGATAGAACTCTCCTTAGATATTTTACGTCAGTACACACCTTTTCATGATATTAAGTCAGAATCTGGACTTTTAGGTTCCAATGTGTAGTTTCTCTGTACTGGTATATTTTTCTTAGAGTTCTTGTTCTTTGGTTTCTGCACTATATCTAATGAATATTGCAAGATTTTCATGAGCAAACTCAAGAACAATGCTTATGGGAAGTGCTTGACACAGAGTTCAGGCTCTTTGAAGAAAAATATTTTGAGTAATTGTTTGGGTGAACAGCAGTAGGAAAAAATAATATCAATATGAATTCTTGGTAGTTTGATGCATGTGTAAAGATCCTATGCAATCAAAATGTTCTCCCTCTCCCCAGTGGAAATTTCTCACTTATTTTTGCTCTATTAAGATAAATTTGGAGTGTTTAATATTCCAACATCAATAGATCCACAAAAATTGCAACAAATAACTTATCTTTAATTCTATGAGAGGATATAGAAATTTTTACTTAAGTGAACTTTCCTGATGCATGACTAGTTCAACTGAAAATGAATCAAAACAAAATAACAGAAGTAGGGCAGTTTACTGCTGTTCAGAGTTTCTTTGGCTTGAATAGTTATGATTAACAAAATTAACAACGACAACAAAAATCCAGCACTGCAATGAATAAAAACAAGCTGTATTTCTTCTGAAATTTTATTTATTTTATGTCTTAGTGCTTGTTGAAAATTACCCAAAATGAAAGCACAGTTATTAATGATAATTGTGTTTCTTGTTATAAGAACTGTGCTTTCTATCCTGATTTCATTAGAATTGCACTTACAGAAATTACCTGTCATTCTTCATTCATTTTCCAAACCAGTCCCCTTCAGGGTCCTTTACTCTTCAGTAGCATCGATTAAAAGTTAGAGCAAAGTTAACTTAAAAGTTCAGGTGGAAAATACACTCTTAACATTATGTTTAGTTCTAAAAACTCATTAGCATGAAAAATTTGTCTGTTGTTTGTATCTTTACAACTGTAGCTAAAGTGTCTTATCCAATGCCACTTTAAACTGAAAGGTATAATGTAATCAGAGTCTCTCAATTTAATGATCATAATCTAACAGATTATTAGGAGAATAAGAATCAAAAGAGCACTGGAGAAGTTATTCTTTGACTCCAAAACAATGTAGAATCAATACTGTTTCTCTGTGTATGTATGCACCAATTGTTTGAGCACGTAGATGTCATTGACTCCCTGTAAGGCAATCATCTGGCTATTTCAGCTACCATGTTCCAGCCCAGTGGTGATAAAATTCTGCTACTACTCCTTGATCTACTCAATTAGTCATTTGCTTCAGAGTAGCTTTTCAGCAACACAAACATGAATAATGTTATTAGCCTTTCATATACGCAGCATGTACTATTTTGGAGTCTTTTATTGTTTGCAATAATTGTGGTGAACATTACATAGTTTTGTAAGAGACACGTTATTTCGACGAGTTTCCTGTTAAATTTCTACGTGTAGTCTGGTTATACTCTTGAATTTACCCAAGTTGATTTGTTTTTCTATATGTGTAATGTGAAACAGGGTCAGGAAACTAAACAAATCACCACTTGTTGAAAAGAGAAAGAATGAGAGATGCATCCCAGACTGTGATCTTTATGGAATATATTCCATTTAGTTGTTTGCAAACTAGTAATTTGTTTTCCAGCTCCTCTCTTCCTAGTGTGCACTGTATCAGTAAAGAGTTTTCCAGAGAAGCAGAACTGTTATGATCCACAGAGAGATAGAGATGTTCAAGAGGATCATCGATTTATTATGGAAATCAACTTGTGATTATGGAAGACAAGATGTCTTAGGATGTTCTACTGCAAGCCGGAGACCCAGGAATATCAGGGCTACAATTCAGTCCAATGCCTATTCAAGAACTGGGCAGCTCCAAACTAGCACTGGCTGAGGTCTAGTTAGAGTACATAGTACCCTTCTATAATACAAATTCACTGTATAATGGAAACAAAACAAAACAAAAGCTGCGATTGGTTCCAGCTGTGCACATGCCTTATTTGTTCTATCTCATTGGAACATCCTTAGTAAGGCAATTGTGAGTTTTTTGGTTCCTTCGCATTGGTAGACATTCAAATTTGTTTTCTTTGTTCTAATATGTCTTTACAAAAAAAGCTCGTTAAAATTTATGTCGCAGATCAAGAAAGATTAAAGTCCCTTATGAATTCACACCATTTTTCTATTTCAATGTAATACATAGAAAATGAAAAGTTGAAAAATAAAAAATGCCAGTAAGCCTCCCTCTGAATATAATTATAATTAAGATGTCATTGCTTGTAATTCCTTACCTCCTTTGTATTTAAATACAATATGCTTCTTTCACTTATAAACTTATTAGGAACATTTGTATGGCAATATTTTTCTAATGCTCAGTGGCTTTGCCTTTATTTTGCAGTTCCATTTATATGTCTAATGTTACACCATAGTACAGGCTGAATTAGATTTATGAATGTTTGTTTTTTCTGTGCATAAATTATTAAAAGTTGATACCTGTCACTACTTGCTATTCAAAGATCTTTATTTAAAAAGCTGAATTCCTGTTTCTCTTGAAAATGTGTATGATTCAAAAGCAGTAGAGCAGTAGAGTAACTTTCTGCCTGTTATTTTCACAGTATAACACAAAATCTATTATTTCACATTAAGTGTACTAACTTGTATTTATGAGTTATCTTAACTTCATCCTGGGACTCCTACTTTAAAATGGCATACATTTTGCAATATTAAAAATATTGCTTTCAGAAATATTGCATATATTTATGTACATCTTTAATTACTTTTTTAATGATACATTTTTAGTGGTAGAAAATTATGTGTTACACCGTACACAGAGGGAGAGGCTACTTGCAAGCAGTAATATATTTTGGCATTTTATTGCTATTATATGTTATGTGATTTAGAAAGATGAGATTGATTTTGAACATATGATAATTTTCATTAACATATTTCCAATTTAAATGATTTTATTCATCATGTAGTTTTCCTAAAAGGTAACTGATTTTTATCGTTTACTCCTGCTTTCATAATCTAGCATCTTTAATTCAATTTCTAATCATATAATTGGATGCAGGGATTTACTATTGAAATGTTTATGCAAAATATATTAAGATTTCCAGCTGTAATTTTTTATATAATGGTAATCAATCTGGTGACCACATGCTTGCCAGGCAGGCACTGTGCTGCTGAGCTATCTCCCCAGCCCAACTGTAATTTCTAACTTTAGTTATCTGCATAGAAAGCTTTCCCACTAAATGCTCATTTGAATATTCCCATTCTTCTATTTTTAAGGTTTTTATTACATTTAACGTCATCTGAGTTAATTATATTGCAAAATATTTTGAAACATTTTACTTTTAATAGATTTCCAAATAAACAATTATCTAATAATCATTTATTGAAAACTTGAAATGATTATGTTACAGATCTTACAAATCGATAATTATTTCATATTACTTTGATAGTTTACTGTTATTTAGTATGACATTTTTTAAAATTTTAACCAATTGGTATACAGGACACAATCTCACCATGCTACCACCATAATGTTGGTCATTTTACTAACATTAGTATGACTAATATACTAGTTTTTACTTAATTAAATTTGATAAATTCAAGAAAAATCTATGGAATTTATCTTGGATAGTTCTTAGAATAAATCAAGCACTTTATATACATATTGTTTGGTGTTATTGATACACAAACAGTAATCAGATTACTTTAAAAAATTGGATTGTCATGCTTTACATCAGTAGAAAGTTTTTTCTTGAAGTTCTTATCAGAATGTTGTGTTACTTTAAAATTATGTTGAAATTTTCAGTGGAAATAACTTTCAAAATAAAAGATAGTTTGAATTATTTTATTATAGTTCATTTTGTTAAACAAGATGCTATTAGAATAAAGCTGTTCAACATAAATATTTCTAAGTCTTACTCTATCACCCATGCTTTTAAAGTAGTGAAACAAATTCCTTCACATCTAGATAGCTACTTGGTATGCTTTCCAGTATGATAAATCTTTTTAGGCAAAAGAGCGCCTATAAAGTTAATGAATACTGTATGTTTGAGTTCATTACAATTTACAGAGAGCATGAATTTCTCTGTTAGTCTCTAGTTTAGAGATGAGTTTGGAAAAATGATCATTCTTGCTTTAGGTAATGTATTCTTAGAAATTGAGACATTTCAAATTCTAAATTAAAATGGGAAAAATATTTTTTCTTTGCTGTATTTTTGCCTTTCCTATTGGAATAGAAATATATAAAATGTCTGTTTACATGCCATTTATGTCATTAAAGAACTGAACACTTACTTAGTAATTGAAGGTTTCATCAACACTCACCCTATGAATGGTGCATGCCTTTTCTGCTCTGAGCTGTACAGATAAAACTTTTAGAGGGAAAAGAATAATTTGAGGGACTTAAAGCAGAAGTTTTACAGACTTACTCAAGATTCTTAGTTTACAGAACACCTGCAAGTTCTGAGCTTATTAAGGAAATCAGAAAAAGAAATGGGGATTATTGTCATCATCAACACAAATAAGATTCCTAATATTACTACTGTTGATTACAATTGCTTTTTCCCAAATCACGTTTGTAGAAAGATAATTCTGGTTAATACAGAGCCTACTTATTTGAAAATTGAATGTATGAAAATGAGTAATACATTCACACATTTTAAGATCAGGCATATATTCTAAAGTAGGAGACAGTTTGTGCTTTATGGTTTTAATTGCTTTTTTTATTTATGCTTCATTTCTTGACCTGAGGAGACTATTCACAGATGCCTAGGAATGAACTCACTTCAAAGAATGTGGATAGTAGACCTTGAAAAATCTTTAGTTTGGGCCCCAAATAGAACATAAATGGAAGGAGATTAGAACTTATGAAACAAAATAGTTATTGATTGTTGGGAGCAGCTGAACTGGAGGTTGGTCGCTCAGTCACTGGTGCAGAGCTCAAAGCATGGAATGAATGCCCGAGGCATGCCCTGAGGGCACAGAGCACCCCACAGGGAAGGTGCTCCAGCGCATAAACATGGGGTGTGCCAGGTGAGCTAGATAAGCAAAGGAGTGTCACAGGACAACAACCCGCCACATTTATAAGTAAAAACACACTGGGGGTGGTAGTTCCTTTCTTCCCATCAGGAGAGAAGGCTCCCGCAGACCTTGGCTTTCTGTCTGCTCTCTCTTATCTTTATTTCTCCATCCTTTTTCCCTCCTTCCCCCTGGGAACTTCGAGAGCTGTGCTGGATGTGGCAATTGATGACTGAATGGATATAAACTGAGACATTTAATGGAATCCTGACATAGGTTGTAGAATAAGCATTATATTTTGGAGAGTCTCAGCTTTCCCAGTAGGAAGTCAGTATGCCTTATTTAGTAATATAATTTAGGTGATTGTTTCAATGCACAAAATGCGAATATTTGACGTTCACAAAATCGTATGGGCACCGTGTGAATCCAGGTAGTACTTGTTGATGAAACTACCTGTTTAACCACCATTCTACTGTAACCAAGATGCACTGTTTGAATTTGCTACCTCTCTTTTTTGTTGTTATTTTGTGCAGTTCTGTGCATGTCGTTTGCAGAGGCTCAATGTTAATTTTCTGGTTGTACTGCATAATATGGTACTATAGGTTTATGTTCTGTTACTCATTACATTTCTGTACCTAAGAGTTATGCAAATAAAAAGCAAAGTCATCAAGTTTGAGTTTCCTTTGATCATTTTTCTGTTCTGAATACTGCACGTACTATGTAAAAGTCCTCATTTAGCAGCCCGTTATATAACATTCTAGTCTGAAGAGTGAACACAGTCTTTAAAAGCATGTAAGTGAATTATTCCATTGTTGTAAAGACATAGGTTAAAAAAGCTGTGATGAGATCTCAGTGTTTCTGACTTCTTTTATAAGGATTTTGACATTGACTATCTGAGATTCTATATAGCACAGGCTAAAATGTATGCTTATTTTTTCTAGTTTGAGAGATTTTGGTTTCCTGATTACAACAAGATTTGAGTCAAGTCCTGTGTTTTGAAGCTTTTAGGTCAGCCATGGAAATTTAGGATTGTTGAAGATGTAGAATAAGGCTCTTCCTAGAATATCTAGTTTTCCTCTTCAAGTAGGATCTTATATCTGTCTACAAAAATGACACTATATGTTGCATTCTCTAAATTCTTGATTTTTATAATGTATTCATTTATGTATCTCATGTTTAATTTTAAATTCCAGGAAGCAATGTTGATACGATAGAAAGAAAATAGAAGGATGTGAATTAAGAACATTGCATTCTAGCCTCAGCTCCAACTTTTAAAAAACAGTTCAATTGATAAATAATCATTCTGTATATTCATCTGGTGTAATGTGATGTTATGATACATGTATATATTATGATAAGATTAATATATATGTAAAAATATTCTGATAAGGCCATTTAAAGTCTACTCTTGGCAATTTTGTAATTTATATTACATAATAATTATCAAGTATACTCTTTCTTTTTCATTTCTCTCTCTCTCTCTTTCTCTTTCTCTCCTTGAGACAGCATCTTACTATGTAGTTCAATCTGGCCTTGAATTAACTATGTGGTCCATGTTGGCTTCAAACTCATGAGGATCCCCCTGCTTCAGTTTCCTGAGTACTGGAATTACAGGCATTAGCCATTTCACTTAGGCCACATTTATCATTTCAATGCAAAGGATACTTAGAAGTTATTCCTACTCTTAACTGAACTGTTTACATTTTTCCTGACATCTTCCACTTATCTGTCAATGGTGGAATTTTCTTTTCTGTGCTTAGATTTCACTTACCCATAATATTGTCTAAATTTGTTAATGATTTTACAAATGAGAGAATTTCCTTTTTTTGACTGCATAATGTACCTTTGTGTTTATGCCACATTTTCTTTCTCCATATATTCAATGATGGGAATTTAGGGTTTTTCCATCTTTTGACTGTTTTGAATAATATTACAACAAGCCAGAAGGTCTAGTTATCTCTGTGCCACACTGATATTGATTCCTTTGGCTAAACAACTAGAAGTGAGATTGCTGGATCTTATGGTGATTCTAGTTTTAGAGTTTTGAAAAACTCCATAATGTTTCCCAAAATATTATTAATAATTTAAACTAGAAGCAGTTTGTAAGAGTTTCACATATAGGCCAACCATTACCTTTCATCTTTTTGATAAGAGCCATTCTAACACATGTGAAGTAATATCTCATTGTGGTTTTAATGTGCATTTCTCTAATGATTAATGATGCTAAACTTTTTCCACATACCTGTTGACTATTTATATTTCTTCTTTCAGATATAACTACCCAGGTCTTTTGCCTATTTTTAATAGGGTTGTAGTATTTATTTTCTTGTTATGGAAGTGCCTTAGTTGCTTATATATTTTAACTATCAAGCCTTTAACAGTTACTTTCTTTGCAAAGTATGTTCCCAGACTATGAGTTGTCTCTTTCCCCTATTATTTCCTTTGCTGAACAGGTTTAAAGTTTGATATAATCCCATTTAGCTAGTTTAATCTCCATAGTGTGCTATTTGGATTGTATCCCAGATAGCATTGCCACACCAATATTGCTAGTTACCTTTGTCATTTATTAGTTGTTTATGCTTTATCTCAATTCCAATTTTTAACTTGCAAAACCTGATTTAAATAATTTCATATATTCTTTCAGGCACTGACATACTTTGATTTTATAAATATGCATTGTATTCTTTAAGGATATGTTCTCTTGTAACTTGTACGTCATGTTTACGTGTAATTTCACTCCTCTTAGCTAACAGTCTTTATTGAATTTAGATGCATTAGACCACCATGCAAATAGAACACACTGTGACAGTGACACAATTCTGGCAAATTGTTTAGTATGTGGGTTGTTGGTATCCCATAAACACTCAGATCATTTGACATTTTGATGGCATGCATGTTTGAATCTGGAGACTAATTGAGTCTTCAGCAAACATTATCAAAGTAAATGTCTAATCACACTGTGTGGAAGGTTGATGCTGGATTCTGAACAGAACCTTTTATACTCTTAAATAAATACAACAACAAAATATCTTAGCTCTTCACTGAGAGTTTTGGGTTTCAAAATATCTTGCTGTATTTAATGAAATTCTCAACAACTTGAACTGACTTGCACTTGTCCTTTACCATCTTCCAAAATGTTATTTTCTCCTGCTTTAGCACTTTCTGTAACCCGGATTCAAACTTAAAATGTGATAGAAAAACAGTGAATCAAAGCCCAACTAAATCATTAGAGCAGCTTTTTCCTCTTTCTGTTAGCTGAGAATGTGAATAATCACATGGAACCAAAGGGTCTAAAACCTGTATCACGGTGAATAATGAATGATTTAGTTCCAATTAAGAAGTTTCCTTTTAAAAAGAACAAGTGTAATGACCCCCTTATGCATAATTAAAGTTAGTATGGAATCATGGTTTTACCAAACTAATTTAAACTGCCTTTCTTTCACTTCTACCAGGTCTCTGATAGACCTGGCTTACCAAATTTTAGACCTAAAATCTTGAAGGAATATTTTTTAGTTACAATTTCTTTGTCATTGGTCTTACAGGTAGAATTATATGACATGTAGAAGTCTTTAATATAAAATATACTGCTTTTGAAGGGCACATTCTTTTTTGCCTATTAAGTATAGTTTGATTATTTTGCTCCTCATGGTAACTGATTAAGTATTGTTTACAAAGCCATTTCTATTTGCTTTTGTGTTACAGTTAACAATATATGGTCTGGTGTTTATTTCCTAAATTTTATTTTTACAGAGCAATGTTTTCAAGAGCACTTCTGCTCAAGAAAACGCTGTATTAAATAGTAAAATTATTTATAGTGTAAAGTGCTAGTTTATTCATGAATTATTTGTTATTTTGTTTTCATCTTTGGATACAGTACAGTTAAGTGCTTTTGAGATTTTCCATTACATACAAACCTTACATATACCTTGTTATGAACAGTGTATATCTACCTTGAATATTTGATGAGAATACACAATATCTAATAGAAAATGCTTTTCCCTTTGACATTAGTTTGGCGACAAACACAAAGTGTCAAACTTGTCAGGAGTAGCTGTGATTTTTCAGTCTCTGATTCAAATGTCGAGATAGCACTACTTTCCTGTAACCCTCAGCACGTGATGAATATAAATGACGTGAGGATGTTACAGGAGCTATGACTACATTTAGTGGAAATAAGGACGAGACTTTGAATACATAATGCATGCCCATTTTCTCGCTGCTTGTAGTGCTGAAGAAATTGCTATGTTCCACATCTCTTGTCATTTGGCACAGGGCATAGAGCCCTAAATGTAGCTTGGTTAAAATCATTTAAAATAGTGCCATTGTCTCCCATACTGTATTTGTATGTAGAATTGCAGCTCTTCACAATTAAGTTAGATTTCATTTTTTACCTTTTGCAATTGCCAAAGTTTTCCAAGCATTGAAATAGCATGCATAGCTCATACTTTAAAATGCATTTATGAAAGTGATTTATTTTTAACTACCAAAATGAAAGATGGGGAGAAAGGAACCTTTTTCTGCACTCCCAAGTGTAGTTCATATCTGGTTCTCTTAAGTCTGTTCCTCCCTCTTTCCTTCTTTTCCTTCCATTCCTTCCCTTTTTGCCTTCACCTTCTTTTCCTCTACATCATTTTGCAATACCTATATTGTATTAAAATTATTGATAATTGCTGTTACTTTTCTTTGAACTGTGTAATTGTTCTTATCAGTTATATTTTTTCTGTGTGCTTTCATGTATCTTTGTAGCCATTGCTATTTTAATCCACTTATTTGACATCTGTTATGTCTTAGTCTCTAGAGGGTATATTCTTTGATTATTAGTGTCACTGATTACATTCCATACACCTCTTCACTATTTGTATGGCATTCAAGCAGTTATCCTGTTTTTAACTGGGTCACTAGTTATGTCTTCTGCTATTGAATAGTTGGAGTAGTTACACATTTTGGAAATATCCCCTTACTAAATATGTACTTTGCACACATTTTTCCCATTCCTTAGGTTGCCTTTTCACTCTGTTGTTTCCTTTGCTCTTGAGATTATTACTCTGATGTACTCCTGCAAGTCTGTGTTTGTTTTGTTGCCTTTGTCTTTGATGTACACACTATATCTTCAGAAATATGTGTTATCAAGATCATGGGAATTATTTTGTCCTTGTTTTTGTTACTTTTTTGTCATCAAGAACAAGATGCCCAACACCCACAACTCTAAGAATGAAAGGATTATTTTGGTTCACAGTTTGTAGTTGGCTGACTAAAGGCAGGACAGCAGGGCAGAGGGTAGGACAATTAGAAAACAGAGTGACCAAGTGTTAGAGAAAACAGAGTGATCGAGTGTTACAGAAGGGAGATGTGCTCTCCCGTGCCACGCACCAGTGAACCACAAGTCACATTTGTTCAAAAACTGAACTGTAGACTAAGCCAATCATGAAGTCTACACCCCTCAAATCACCGTCTGTGAACACAAGTGGCTGTGGCAGGGACATCTAGCTATAAACCGTAACAGTCCCATTCCACATTACTTTAAGGGCTTTTGTTCCTTTGTTTGACTTAATTATATAACTTTGTTGTCATACTTTCCTTTACAAATCAAAATTTTAAAATCATAATTTATTAGATAGAAAAATTCTTCAACAGAAATAAATGGAGAAGCAAAATAAGATTAATCCCAAATATATCTTACTTAGATAAATGTATAGCTCTGTAATTTTCTGCCCCTTATTACCTTTTATACCTGTCTTATGGGATAGGGAAAGTGGATCATATTTTCTCTAACTTATATTGTCAAAAAATGAGAGAAAAATATTAAGTGACTCTTCCCATTATTAGCAAACCACAAGAGAGCAAAGACAAAACTTAATGAGCACTTGAAATGCTTCATGCTTTTTCTGAACTCATGGGCCTGTTATTCAGTGTCATCCCTTTGCCTCCTTGGATATTTCTCAGTGTATTGGTTTGTACTTCATTAAAGTAAACAGGTGAACAACAACAAAACACATAAGGTCACGTAAAGTAAACTAGTCAGGTTTAGGTTCTCAAAAAATTTACCAAAATTAAAGAAAAGCTTTTGGTGTGTTATTTTTTTATTTTAAAATTTATTATAATTTTTGAACCTACATGATGGTATAATTAACAAAACCTGAGCCCGATTGTTATACTCACACACTGTAATCACTGCCACTTAAAATAATTATAGAGTAAGGTTTGACTAGGAGTTAAAAGTATCTGTTGTTAAACCTTTTCACTTTTTGTATATGCACTTATGACTCCATCCCCTGATTTCTGTTAATTATGTATCTGAGGTACTTTTTAAAATCTATTATATAAGTAACAGATTATTTTAGAATTATTTAATTGGAGAAAAATATGTGAGGTTGTTTACTTCACAGAAAAAATCTTATTTCTATCTAAAATGAATTTTAAAATTTCTGAAATGAGTTTGCAAATTTTTAAACCTTTTTCCAAGTAATCAAAGGAAGAATGACTTTTAGTTCACTCTAATATTTAAAGGAATCTTCAGATACAAATATCTACCTTTTTAAAATTCTTTCATATTCTCCAATCTGGGACGAATTTTCTACTTCTGAGACATCGTGACTTAACACTAAGATGTAATGGACCTCAGTATAAAGTCAATTTTTATTGTATTTAATTCATTTGCATAAAGCTTATGTTTAATTTTTTCTAATTTATGGGGTATAATGTGATGATTCAGTGCACTTATTCATTGTGTGTTGATCGGCTCAGCATTGTCAGGAAGTTCATTCCTTATACATTGATTTTAAATTTTTGATTAACAAAATATAAGTGAACATTCTTAAAGTGCATGATATGCCATTTCCCCACATGCATAAAACCTGTATTGATAAAATTGGAGCAATGAGCATCTCCTCTTTATAATTATCTGTTTGGAGCTCTGAGCTCTTCCTTCCTTCTCATCATTCACAGAATACTGTGACTGTTATGAACAGCACTCATGTCGCTGTGCTGTAGAACACTAGCATTTATCCTTTCTTGTAAACTATGTTCTGTTCAGTGATTTTCAGTCTTGCCTGTACTGATGCCTCTGTCCTCAGACCAGAGATTCAGCACGAATTAGTCTCTGATGTCACCTGATCATTAGAAGTTTAAAACATTTGCCAGTTTATTTAATATTCGACTTACTTTGAGAACTATTGCTTTAGTCTTTTATTATAAAACCAAGTGTAAATGTATTGCCATAATGTGCAAAACTTTAAATTGATGGCATTTTGATCACACAAAATTGGCTAATGGAGATATGGCTTAAAAGGAAATAGAAAATGACAAATAAGATTTTATCTACCATGTAGATTAATATTTTGTAGGAATCAAGATCATTATAAGAGAATTAAAAGGCAAAGAAGGTCTGGGAAAGAATGTAGCCTGGCAGTGAAGCCATGATTTAGCATGTGTGAAGTCCTGGGTTTGATCTCCTATACCACCATCCTACCAGAAAAGAAAGGACGTTAGAGATCTTTTTCATTTTTCTTTTTTGAGACAGGGTTTCATTATGTAGTTCAGGTTGGTCTTGACCTAACTGTCTAGCCAGACTGACCTCAGGCTATACTCCTGCCTCAACTTCTCAAGTGCTAGGAACACAGGCATGCACCACCACAACCAGCTTTTATGATCATGATTGATAGTTAAAGTAAATTCCAAAGAAGATAGAAGAAACCATAGCGTACAAAATTGCATTTGTATAATTTTTATGTTCAACATATTTCAGTGAATTTTAAGTGACTAAAATTCAATAATCCATGGATGATATATATGATAACTCCACTGCCGAGACTGTTTTATTAAGTGAGTTAGCCCATTTGCAACAGATCTTGAACTCACTATTGTAATGTGAAGCAAGCTTGCAGAGCTAGTATTATTATGAGCATGCATATTTTTCCGCTAACCTCCACACTATCTCAATTCAGTCCTTTCTAGTCATGTCATCTATCTAGGGATGGAGAACACATCTCAAGCTCCTAAAACAAATAATAAACTGAAATGATTTATATATCAACAGTGAGTATGACACAGGTACAATCATCATCCATGCTAAAAATTCTCTTTTGATACATATAATTTATTCGGACACATTTATTATTTAATAAAGAGTTGACTAAATAGGAAATTGTTTGCAATTGTAATTTTTGTAACATTGAAACCATCAACTACATTGGTCATCTCAACTTCCTGAAGCCACACTTGCATAATTTTTATGTGTACTAATTATTATTTGTAGCAATTACTAGTTTTTCCATTGGAATTATGCCCCACACTTTAGCATTTCCAAAATATCTTAACGTTTTTCACAGTTGAAATGTTTAATATATATTTTTACTTTATAGTTTAATTTTGTTTTTTATTTTCTTAAAGTTTAATTTCAGTACAAAACTTTAAATTGTTTTTTACATATTTACTATAAGCAACTCAAAAATAGAACCCACATTACTGTTCTACCCAAAAGAAAACAAAAACTTGATAAATCTGTGAATTGAATGCAACCATTTTAACAATTGTATATACACAAAAATATATAAACATTTCCTTCTAAAGAGAATGGTTAATACCATCTATAAGTGGATACATATTTTCTAGTAAATTGGCTCAGTTTTTGTGTTCATATTATGTAAGTTAAGACAATTACAGGAATGACATGAACTTGACAAAAAAAAGAAGAAAGGTGTTTGCCTATTCCAGACTTCTAACACATGCTTTTACACTCAGGACTCACTGTCTAAAAATATTTATGTCATCTTCATGTCTAGCAGCTGATGTGTATGTGTTTCTTCCAATGACTACTAAATATATTCCTAAAATTAGCCACCAAGTGATCTGTTTGTTGATGGTATCCGAATGGCAATGTAGTGAATGAAGCGTCTAGATTGTACTAACTCTTCTATGTAATGGAATCTAGGTATCGAATAAGGACCTTTGGTAGTCATTTGCTTAATCTTGCTCAGCAGTTTTCAGTGCTTTGGTGAAATTTTTCATATGGCCTTTCACTTTTAAGCAATGCAAGAATTTTCTTCTCCAATGATCAGCAAGTGACTCCAGAACACTTCCCGTTCTGTCAAGAAAAGCTAAAGCAGAACATTTTCTATAATATGTTAAATATGCACTCTCCCTTATTTCCAGAGCTGCAGAGTAAATTTCTTTTGTATCTTAAAGCTGGAATCAGGGGAAAAGATTGTCTGTCGCCCTAAACCAGGCATTCTCTTTTATCAGATAAGAATAAGAATGTAACTCATTTTTATCTTTTCTCCTCTGTTATGTGACTTTCCATTTTATTTTAAAAATTGAACTTCTAGACTTTTTCCATGATACATAAATTATACATGTTTGGTTCACGGAATATAGAGAGACAACAAGAAAAAAGGGAAGAGCATTTATAATTGCAGAAAAATATTTAATTTTATTCTAGGAAAATATTAGCTAAAACATTTTAGTCTCCTTAAACATAGAAACTTTCTTACTGACATATATTTTGAAAAAGAAACACTTCTCTGTCATCTTTTAAAATATGCCTCTGTTTTCTTTTCATATTCTCTGAACACATTTTTATGGTTACTGTAATTTTCAAAGCACATATTTCTTTTTTTAGCCTTCTATTGATAGCAATTTTAAAGTAGAATATATGGGTTTATTTTGATTATTGATTTCAAATGAATGTTTGAAATGAATATCTTTATAATTAAACCCAACCACACATCCAACCTTATTTCTTCAGAATGCATTTCAGAAGCAACATCATATTAAAAGATTTGACATATTTTAAATACCCATCTGAAAGCTTTCGAGTCGTTTTGTGACCTGGTTTCATGTACGATGTTCCTCACAAGGCATTAAATATATTTCACAGTAAAAGAAAATGAAAGTAGATAAAGCAACAGGTATGTCTTAATTAATTAGCAGGTTGACATAAATTTAAGGCTATGCCAGAGTAATACATTGGTAAATTCCCATCAAGTCCATTTCTAATGTCATTGTGGGAAAAATGACCTCCTCTCCCCCTAAATATTCAAATTTTCAGATAGTGTGGGGAAAATTTTTAGCATAAATCTCATAGTCTAATCAAATATGATAATTTGAGAAGCAGGTGATAAGCATTTTGGCATCTCACAGGGAAACCACATGGGCGCTACCTGGGTTAGGAAGAGCAGGCAAGGGTGGCAACCCTTATCCTAAAGGGGTGAGATCGAGAAGTCAGCCCAGTGTACACATAGACAAAGCTGTGAACAAAGGGCACAGAACGGATCAGTGACTTTGAGTCAAGCAACATAGTTAATTCCAGTAATCTGACAGGAGAAGGCAAGAATTATAACTTCCCAAACTCATGCTGCTTTCTTCCGCTAGCCTTTTTGGTTGATGAATCCAGTTCCCATGGCAAGGGTACTTGGAAAATAACCCACTGTGTGTTTATCTTCTGGGATGCAACAGTGAATTTGAGAGAGAAAGTGGTTGGACCTGGAGGGCAAATGAAAGATACTCAACACTGTAAGAAATCCTACAAATGGCTGATTGATTGATGGACTGACTAATTGACATTAGCCTAAAAGAATTTATTTTCTAACTTGAAAATCTTAAAACTATATACATTTATAAATGATTTTTATTTTCATGATGGTATTTTAAGTGAAATCTTGAAAATCCTAATCCCTTTAATAAACATGCCTAGAACTTAATGTCTAGGAATAGTAAAACTCAGTCTATGAATACAAGTTTAACATGTCTATATTATGCATGTACAAATACATTATTTATGTGTACTAGGTATCTAATACATTGTACAAGCTATGTATATTAGCAATGTAAATCATATTACTATCTAATAGTTACATTAAGGAAAGACACACAGGGAATATTATTATTTCATTTTGTTGGTTTATTTTTGTAATTTTCTATTATGTTAGTTATGAAAAAAGATAGAGCTTAGTTTGATGGCAACATTTGTTGGGCGAAATTTCAACATCTGACTCTAGTACATTATTATAAATTTGTTATGCACAAAAAAATGGAATCCTGCTTTACAATCAGCTCTTACTGGCAGCTTTACATATACAGTCCTCCTTAATCTGCCCCACAAACTCA
Source organism: Hydrochoerus hydrochaeris (assembly GCA_004027455.1). Classification (NCBI taxonomy): domain Eukaryota; kingdom Metazoa; phylum Chordata; class Mammalia; order Rodentia; family Hydrochaeridae; genus Hydrochoerus; species Hydrochoerus hydrochaeris. The sequence continues at coordinate 152,508 of PVLA01001930.1, read as the reverse complement.
CATATTGTTCAGGTGAAATTTTTCAGAAAAAAAGTGAAAGTTGGCTAAAAAGAATATTCCTTCAAATATCAAAGCTTATTGTAGTCAAGTAATATTGTTTATTAGGCTCTTACTTTTATCATCACTGAAACTTGTGAGCAATGGCAGTGCCTGCTGGAATGCATTGCTTTTATGAAGTAACACATGTGTAGTGCCAAACAGGTTTCTTGTTCAATTGTTTCATTTTGTTTTGTAAATTTTGCTACCTTTTCTTTGTCTCTCTCTCCTTTTTTCTTTTTGAACAGCTGAAAACATTTCAGTTCAATTTGAGAAGGATGTGCTGAGTGCCTCCTGTTCAGATTCTCTGCCAGTCTAGGCATCAAGGAACTACAAAGCTCCCAATGACTCCTTAGCAGTAAACTCTTTTGGAAAAAAAAATGGAATAAAAATCTCAAATCTCAATAAGCTTTTAAAAGTAAATGAAGCTAAATGATCTTTGTAACAAAAACTACCACTGCAAAAAAATATTTTTTAAGTTGTTAAAACTGTGATGTTTCCGTTTTCTTTTAATTTTGACAGTATGTTTCTGTTGTTCACTCTGTAAGATTTTGGTCCATTGGAAGTCAAATGACCAAAATTATTTCTGAAGGATTAAACAAATGTAATATTATAGACATAGGGCAGTGGAAAAGTAAGCGGTCCTAAAAATGATGAGACCATCCCATTTAACAGAAGAAGTAACTAAAGGAAAAAATTAACATCTCAATACCAGAGCCTGATGCTATTACTAATAGTAAGTACAATGACTTGGAAGCCACTTGATTATTTAAAAGTTCTTAACACGATTATTATCATAAGTAATGCTTAATTTAAATGAAGAGTAAACATTACAATTGAGGTTTTGCTTGGAAAATTATATAACCTGCATCTTTATATAGGGATTGTGATTACATTGAATCATTCTCATTATTAAAAAATCCTTATCTCCAAAATGTATGCTTCTTTAAATTTTACTTGTATCCAACCCTCCCCAAATAGTTTGGTTTTTTTCCCTGCTAACAATACAAGAAATAGTTGTACATGTACATAAGTCTTTCGAAAAATGCCCAGAAAACTTAGACACAAATTTTAATTAAACATGAGAAAAACATAATCTTTTATTATAAGTATACTTTGCTCCTAACTTAATTTGGTTCTGTAATTTAAATTCTGATTTTCCTTGTTAAAATGAAAGCAAATATTCTTGGTGCAAGTCTCTTCAAAGCTTTTATTTAATAAGGTTGTAAGTGTATGAATATATCCGAGTTTATTATAAATAAAATTCAAAGAAAGGAAGCCCAATATTTATTGAGATATAAATATGTAACATAAATATTTCAGTGCATAGTAATAGCAACAAAACATATTTACTATAATATAGTGTATCAGTAGTAGGTTTTTATAAATGCATCCAATTGTATTTCTAATCAACTTAAACATATTTTGTGAGACTGAAACTCAGTTACTTAAATGAAATTGTAAGGAAATTAGTTATAGACTTTTTGGACACATTTGCCACTTTCTCTAATTAAGAAGATTAGTAATATTAACATTTAATGCTACTTTACATTTTCAAAGGGCTTAGAACATTAACAATTATAATTTCCCTAGCTTTACTCCAATTATCATCCTCAATTGGTGGAGAAGTTCTGGGAATTGAACTCAGGACTTCATGCTTGCCAGACAGGCACTGTGCCACTAAGCTAAATCCCCAGCTCAGTTTTGTAAGTAAGCCCATTTTAAGAAAAAATTCTTGAGTATTTGGAAGTAATTTTTGAATTCACTGTGCTTGAATAAATGCAGTATGGAATAATATTTCAGGAACTTTTAGTCAGTTACATGAGAAATCAAAAACCGCCTTTGCCACTTATGGGTTGCATAATTTTGAGTTACTTTGGCTTCTGTTTCCAGTGGTTTTCAGTTAAAAGATTGGAATAGTGTTGAGCCAGGAACATGTGGTTTTTATCAATGCCAGGAAGCCTAGCTGTTCTAATTTAGTCTCTAATCAAATTATATAAAGTGCTCCAAAGAATGTGTAGGGTTCTTAGCAAAGTAGATAGGAGTCTAAAAACTAGCTTTGCCATTTAAGAGTCACATAATCTTGGGGAGTTACTCTGGCATTTCTTCTACATTAGACAGACATCATCATAGAACTTGCAATACAGATTTATATGCCAACTGAATGGGTTAATCCTTTTAGTACAACATTAGGAACATGGTAAGCACTTGACCAATTTGAACCCTACTATTCTGATGATGGTAATAATTATAATTACTGAGATTTGGCTAATTTTTGACACATAAATGAGATCTCAATAGCAGTCTTTTTTATTTAGGCCAAAGTATGGGTTTTATGCTATATAGAGATCTCAAAAGATGAGAATAGCAGAACAATATGAGAATTTGCCTGATAAAACATAAATGTGAGGTTTCTTTTAGTAGAAAAAACTATCCCAAGAGAAAGAAAAACATGGCAAAGAGTGTTTGATACCTAGTGAAAGTCTTTAAAGGAAAAGATACCTGAATCCAATTTCTAAGAGTCGAGCATAGATTCTTGGTCCTTTGTTATACAAATGATTTACCCAAGTGTATTAATTAACCTTTTTTGGAGGAACAGAATCAATAGAAAATGTATGTGTAACTATGCAAGGGAATTTATTAGGTGTGCTTACTGGATGAGAGGTGGAAGAGACCACAGTGGCCTTTGACGTGCTGACGTAGTAGTGTATCCAGTAGCTGCTTAACCATGAATATGGAAGACAGAAACACGAGGCACCAAGACTGCAGACTGACAAATCTTGAAGTCCTGGAAGTTCACTGCAGTTACTGGTGTGATTTGTCAACCAGGAAGTTTAAAGAAACTAGAGACGTGAATCTGAAGTCCAGAGGTAACAGCATCAAAGGACACACCTACTTACAAAGACTAAAACTCTTTGAAATGGACATTTCCTTAATTTTCCCTTTTTTATTCCATTCAGTCTTTAATGACTAGTCCCCACCAATACCCAGGGTGAGTGCTCCTCCTCAGTTTGCTGGTCTATGTGTCAATCATCTCCAGACATGTACTAAAAACTGTGCTTAACTAATTTGCTAGGCATTTTTTACTCCAGTCATCTTAACATACCACAATTAATGGTCACAATCTGCCCTTTGTCAGAGTGATAACCAGACATACTATACTTAATCCCCAAATACAACAGCAAATTCATGATTCGACCTAACATGACATATCTTGAATATAAATAGAACCACATTGATTTTCTCTTGAGAATGGAAGCCAAGATTTTTTTCTTTGGGTGATGCTCATTTTTGCCTGACATTCTGTAATTTAAAATATTGTAATGTAGACTGCATAATATTTATGTACAATGTTAATAGAATCAAGGTTAGAAAGAAAAGAAAATAACTGCTTAATATATGTTTACATATGTACAAGCATATTGACAAAATAGGTAAGAAATATGACAATTGCAATCTTCATCTCTGTAATTGGTTACACGGTCAGAGGCACAAGTAGCAAAGGGAGTCATAGCTTCCAGCTGAATGCAATTATTGATGTGCCTCCAGGTAGAGACCTTCTGCTTCTGGAACTAAAATATTTCTAGGCCAGTAAACCGTAAGGTCACAGGAGTAAGAAGCAAAAAATGTGATAGTGGGTCACTCAGGGTAATGTTGAGTGGTGCTGTTCCCATTTCTCTTCCTCGATTCCTGCAGACATAAATTTTAGCTATTGGAGAAATTGTACCATATACTGGACATTGCCTCAGAGCATGTAAGCCTTCCACGGACCTTTCTCTAATCTGAAATGTATTACTGCCCTGCTGGCACATTAATTGCATATTCTGCTTCATCAATCCAGCTGCTTCTGGTGGGAACTTTGTCACTATTCTTTCAGTCACTTTTACTCCAAGTCCTTGACCATGCAGCAAGACTATTGAACAAGTCTATAAAACAGTACATAGTCACACATTTGGACATTTATCTCTCAATATGTACAACCAGGAGCATGACCCAAAATTCGACCCAATGGGAAGATTCACCTTCACCACTGTCCTGTAGGGATGTTCTTCGAAGGAGCTGTAATGTTACAGCCATCCACTTTCAGGTTATGCCTACATGAAGTACCAAACATTCTGCAAACCAGGCTCTAGTCGTCTCTCCTTCTGTGACCTGGTCATGGGTCATACCCTTATAAGTTCATAAGTGCATGGTTAGAAATAGGAGATAGTGCATCAAGAGTAGGAAGCATGTATTTTTGGATCTTTTTTAAAATTTAACTTGCTTGTACACTCAGTACCATAAGTGAATCCAATCACTTATATGTCACTTCCATGTGATCCTGAGCTTCAGCTGTGTGAAGCCTACATCATCAGGACTGAGAAGATCAGATAGGACTTATTCACCACCAGCAGCTTTTGTTTCATGGTAACATGGTGTCTGTGATCAGCATTTAGTTTTTACTAAGACCAATAGCAATGTGGGAGCTCTCTTTTAAAGGGAGAGTAGATGTTGGCATAAAATAGCAGAGTCTCAGTCCCAAATACTAGGAGTCTCTGCTTTGATTCTCCTCTAGAGATGTGCCACAGGCTCTGAACAGCATCCTTATCTGCCACTGACACCACATGTATCATTGGATCTGCTTCATACGGCCCAAGTGGCAGAGAAGCCTGAACAACAGTTTGGAACTACTGCCGAGATTTCTTTTGTTCTGAATTGGGCTCATTGAAAACTGGCAATTTTCTGTGTCAGTTAGTAAATGGACCAGAATTGAGATATGTGTTGCTTCCAAAATCCTAATATGCTAGGTGTGGTGCATTTCCCTGGTTGGAGGACAAACCAGATGAATTGATTGATCCTTTCCTTTAGAAGGGATGTTGCTGCAATACCACTGGACTCCTAGGAATTTTTCTGAGACAGAGGGATACTAAATATTTGTGTTTAATTCTTATTATCTGATATTTGAATACTTCAGAAACAAATTCAGAGTGGTTGCTACCTTTTACTCAATTGCTCCACCAGTGCTAATGTAATGGACCAGTGTGGATCTTGTGGAAGATAAGATGATCAAGATCCCTGAAAACTAAATTATAACACAGCACTGGAAAGTTGATATAACCTTGACCCAGTATAGAAAAAAATTATTGCTGGTCCTGCCATCTGTAAGCAAGTTGATTCTGTCAGGCCTTACTGGTAGGTATGAAGGAAAAGACATATACCAAATTAGTATGTCTATGCCAGGTACTCAGCGATGTGTTAATCAGCTGAAGCAAGAAAGCTAGACATGTGTTAGAGCAGCTGTGATTGAGTTGTAATTGATAATATTACCATAATCTATCATCACTTTCCAAGAACCATCCATCTTTTTCACAGATCAAATAGAAGAGTTAAATGGGAATGTAAAATCAGCCAACATCTTTGTGTATTTCAAGTTTTTGGCAGTGACAATTATCTCTATAATGCCTACTGGTACAGGGTAGTGATTTTGATTCACTGTTTTCTCAGGTATGGACAACTTTAATGGTTTCATTTTATTTATTTATATTTATTTTTACCAAGTAGCCTTCACCCCACATGTTAGGGAATCAGTTTAGGTTTGTGTCAAGTATTGAGTATATTCATAACAGTTATGCATTCTGTTCCTAGAGAAATGAGTTTCAGGCCAGTGCTAAACTATCATTTATCATCCAACTTCTTTTGCATTCTGCCCCTACTAGAAGGCCACAACATTTCTGATCCCCTGAAATCACATTAGTTCAAAAACAGAGTCCAGTATTATCTAAAATCTCTGATCCTTTCTTTTTCTCCAATGTATGATAAATTATCTTAAATACCTTTGTATTAAAATACCTTAAATCCCTTTGGATAAAATATACAAAAAAATATTAACAGTATAATTTACTTATAGTGCACCAATATTCTCCTTAAGGGACAAAACCTCCCTTTCTTTCAATAAATTTTGGGCCTAAAATTGTCTCAATTCTAGGAGTTAGTTGAAGAACTACTTACTACTCGCTGTTGCTAAAATTTGAGGTAGATTTTGGTTATTTATCCCAAAATTTTTCTGCTCTTATAAATCTATTAAAATTTAGTAGGCTTCTTATTAATTTCACATTTAAGACCACAATGATTATTATTCAATCCCATAGATCTACATGTGTGAGTTTCTTCTGTTAAATGCTTTAGAGTAAGCAATCCCACCTTTCCTTTGGCATTTGAGTGTTACCACTTTTTCCCAGCCATTCCAGAATCCAGTTGTATCTTTAGATTTCTCAGTTGAGTGACTATGCACTCCACTGGAAATTCTGGTACACAAACAATGACAGAGCACATTAAAGATGATATTGCTCTTATCACAAAACTGTGTTTCACAAGGTATCATTGTTGGGTATTTATTCTGTTGACATTGGGTTTGATTTACAAATCCACTCCAGTATTTCTATTTCCATGACAGTTTGAATGCCTTAAGAGTAAACCAAGGAATGTAAAACATCATCACTTTATTTAAAGTGGACCATCTTTGGATCCATATTTCAGCCAACCAACCAGATAAACAAACTATTAGCAGGTTTGTTTTTTTTTATTTTTTAACTTCAGGAGCTGTCATATGAAATCTAGAATCTTTACCTGATGGGTCCATATCAATATATCTAGACTGGTCCATGTTTATGTTCCTTCTATTATTGTCACACATTCTTAAGTTTCCTTCTCCTACTTGATCTCCAGACAACTGCTTGCAAGAATTAGAAAACTCACAAAGTTCCCTAGGAGTGTAATATACCCCCCTTATAGTTACCATTGTGCATGTAATCTCTAGTACCTTGCTGGGATTTGAGCCTGATTATAAACCTAGAGGCAAAAGTGGTAAGGGTGGGTCTTGAGGGAATTGGAATTGCCTAGCTTTTAGTTACTTTTCTCTCTCATTGTTTAGACAAAATACCTGATGCTCAAAGTTAGGGAAGGGAAGGTTTATTTACTACAGGTTGGAGGTTTCAATCCATACTCAGTTGGCTCCAAGGCAAAATGACACGGCTGAGGGGCAGCGGTTCATGGCCACCCCTGCAGCAAAGTGCAAACTGAGCAGAGAGAGAGAGAGAGAGAGAGAGAGAGAGAGAGAGAGAGACCCCTTTTTCCCACAGTTACACTGTATGCTGGCTCTAGTCCTGGGTGGGTGTAGTACTCACATCACCAATCCGAGCAATAGACAGTGAACCAATCACAAATGCTAGATTTGGCCATGTCCATGATTCCATGAGGCTTGGGAGCCTCCAAAGACTCATACACATCCTTTACATAAAAGACATTTAATACATCTCTAAGAATTGCCAAAGTCTTAACAGTTTCAGCATTGCTGGGAAGTCTAAGTCCCAAGTCTCCTCCAACATTTAAGGCAAACTCTTAGCAGCAAGCCCCTGTATAAAGGAAAACAAAGTTAAACACTTCTAACATACAATGGTACAAGATAAACATTACCACTACAAAAGTTCCACACAGGGGAATACAAAGTATTGGAACCAAGGCAAGTCCAAAATCCAGCAGAGCAAACATTAAGTCCTGGAGTTCCATGCTCAGCACCTGAAGAAATCTAGCTGCAAGTTCGAAAGTACTTGGTTAACTCCACCCCCACAGCACTTCCAGGGATTTCAGCTCCAGAAGCTTTTTTCTTAAGCATCTTTTGCTCAGTCTTTGCAGCTTTCCTTGGATGATCCACAGTCCTATCTTTTCCAAAGTCTGGGGTCCCCACTGCATTTTTGACTTCACACTCACAGTTTTACACACTGCCCTCTCAGGGGCACACTGCTTGGCCTTCCAGGCCTTTTGAAATCAGGGTGGAAGCTGCCTTAACCTCAGAACTCATGCTTTCGCCATTCGCCTAAAACCAGTACCACATGGATTCTGCTGGGGTCCACTGCCAGCTGGAGCAGCACCCAGGCTTTCCTCTCTCTTGACTATAGGAGTTGAGTGCCTGTATTGCTGGATACCTGAATGTAAGGAAAAGCTTCTCTATGCTGTCACCATTTGGAACCTGATGCAGCTACTGCCTTTTTGGAACATCCTGTGGCCTCCATCATCACTCTGGAACCTGGTACTCTGCAACTTTCTCCTCCAAGCAAAGTCTTTCACTTTTGAAGTTTTGAAGCTACAGTGGGTGGAGACCTGCTGCTTCCTGGGATGCCCCCAGGCCATCTTTTTATTCCTCTGTTCTTTCTCAGTGACTGAGATCTCAGCTCCACCATTGCTTTCTGGCCAAACTAACATTTTAAATCATCCTGTTGGATGGTTTGCTCTTGATTCACAACATAAATGTGGCTAAAAGCCCCAATAGCCATGCCACCATCTCAACACTCGACTGCCTTGAAATTTCTTCTGCCAGATTAATCAGTCTGTTGTCCTTAATCTCATTCTTAGATAAAGTCTCTGGACACAAAAAATGCAGACAAACTTTCTGCCAATCCATAACACACATGGTGTGGAGCCCAACAACCAATGCAGTCCTTCTTTCCAGCAGAAACCTACTGAGCCTGGTTTTTACTGGCAGGCTTTCTATCAGCCTTCTGGTCTCCTGAGCTCTGACTAGAATCTCCCCTACACAACAGCCTAAGCTGTTCAAGCGCCACTCTTTCAGGTGACATCTCAAACCTTCCCAAACTCTTCCCACAAGCCATTTCCAAAGGCTCTTGAACTACATGGTTAGGTATAGTCACAGTAAAACCCCCAGTCCTCTGGTACCAAATTCTGTTTTAGTTACCTTTCTCTCTCAAAATGACATGGCTGAGTGGCAGCGGTTTATGGCCACCCCTGCAGTAAAGTGAGAACTGGGCCAAAAAAAGGAGAAAAAACACACTTTCTTCCCACAGTTACACTGTATGCTGGGTCCATCCCTGGATGGGCATAGCACTCATATCACCAATCTGAGCACTAGGCAGTGAGCCAATCACAAATGCTAAATTTGGCCATGTCCATGATTGCACAAGACTTGGGGAGTGGGGAGGCATCTGAACATAAGCCATAACACTAGCTAAGTAACTGCAATGAAGAAAGTTGTTAGTATTTCAGAAGGAAACATAAAATCAGTTTTCTCAGGCAGAGGTTAAAATTCTGAGAACATAGGGGTGCCACTCTTCCTCTGACATAAACATCTGGTTAAAATTTAGGATTTCAATGACACTAGGCTTGTCAAGTTCCTCCCTAAAATTTTCATGCTAATTTAACCTTCTTTTTCAATCAGTGCCCTCACTTTCACTTTAGCTGCAGGTAACTTTGGAAGCTGAAAGTAAACATGCATTGTTTTATTTTTTTTAAAGAAAAAAAAAACAGGAAAAAGGTAGAAATATTACAGAATTTCAAGAAAAGATAAACAGTAAGAAATCACTAGTTGATATATTACATATTGTTCTTTTAAAAATAGTTATTCAAGTTACATAATTAAGGCACACAAAGTGGACACTCAAGCAGTAAGAGTGCAAACAGATCTGTTCAACAATCCAACAAGAACCTAGAAATATGGTCATCAATCCCACACATCTAAACATACATGCAGCTATATCTTTTATAGCACTTCCTATTTCCTCTTTTTTTTACAATAGCAATTATACCTTTTTAAAATTTTATTTAAAGAGAAGAAAAAAAAGCAAAACAGAAAAAAAGATAGCAACAATACAGAATTCTAAAAGAAAGAAAGAAAAAGGAGAATGAGAAAAAGCCCCACTAAGAAATCAGTAATTTGTAAATTATGTACTGTCATCCTGGATGCAGTTGTTCAAGTTACAAAGTTAAAGGGTACATAGTAAATATTCAAACAGTCAGACTGCGAACAGTTCTGTTCAAAGATCCAACAAAGATTCAACAATATGGTCATCTATTTTACACACTCAAACATACATGCATTAGACATACATTAGAGCACTTTCTTTTCCTCTCTTTTTTACAATAGCAATTACACATTTTGGTTTTATTACTCTTATAGTTCTTATTTACTTTTTACACTACAGACACAATATGATATTTATAAATATGATTCTTATTTATTTCACTAATGAGGATAGTCTCAAGTTGTCTCCATTTGCCTATGAAGGCCTCAAGGTCATCCTTTTTTATAGCTGAGTAATATTCCATTGTATAAAAATGCCACATCTTTTTCATCCACTCTGTAGTTGATGGGCATCTTGGTTATTTCCAGGATTTAGCTATCACAAATTGTGCAGCTATGAACATGGGTGCACATATATCACTGTGATATGAACTTTTCAATTCTTTGGGGAAAATACCCAGGAGGGGGATAGCTGGATTGAATGGGGCTTCCAATCCTAGCCTTCTGAGAATTCTCCATATGGATTTCCATAATGGTTGCACCAGTCTACATTCCCACCAAGAGTGGAGCAGTGTTCCTTTTTCCTCGCAGCCTCGCCAACATTTGTCATCAGTTGATTTCTTGATGGCAGCTATTCTTTCCGGAGTAAGGTGAAATCTCAGTGCTGTTTTAATTTGCATTTCTCGAATGACCAGTGATGGTGAACATTTCTTGATGTATTTATTTGCCATTTGTATATCTTTCTCTGAGAACTGTGTTAAACATGCATTGTAATTTAGTCAATGGCACAATGAGGTTTTGCATTTTGCTTTTGGCTTTTTCAGGCCCAGGGTTAAAGGAGAGAAAAAAAAATTTTTTTCTGGACATACTCAGAAGACTTTAGTTGTATTTATTTATTTATTATTTATTTCTTATCTTTCTGGAGAGGTAAGAAATTTGAATCTTCCCCAGGTAGAGCAAGCAAAACCATTCTAGTAATTCTGTGAGGCTGTGGGGTAACCCTTTTCTTAGTTATTCACATAATATAGTGTTACCTATATTAACAGCTAGATGATTAAAAGAAAGGAAATGGTTACAAAAATTTCATAAATATAGATTGTAAAAGTTAGTCATAGATACTTAGTGTGGAGTAATTTGTAATTAATCAACACTTGCATGGTATATCGTAAAATTACCTGGCTAAACTACAATCTCATATAACAAATTAATAATGTCAAAAAATTCCAGAGGTTAAAATGTATACAAAATACAAATAATATTTAAATATCTAAAAAGTACTTATTCATTTAACACTGATATGATAAACTATTTTTACCAAATACTTTCCTAAATTTCAAATAGTTTCAAATCTTATTTTTAAGAAAATCTTTATCTGTGTACCTATGTATCTTATGAAAAAAATCTAATGTCCCGAATTTGATATTTTTAAAAACAAAATACCAGACTTAAAATTATAATCTTGACACTTTTTACATGTACCACTGGATTTCTCACCGATCTGATGAGGACTGACTTTTGAGACATCTGTATGTTATCAAGTCAGACAAACTTCATGCTGTACAAAATTAAACCAAATTACATTTATTTTTAAAACATATAACATTGCATTTCAAAAATACTAATCAGAAAATTTCATAATCTTATTGTGTTTTTTATAAAAGTGGAAAAAAGTTTGTAGTTATGAAAATGATATTGTCTAAATTTTCCTATTAATTGAGTTATGATAAAAATCCTCTTTCACAACTAAAATAACTAGCACTACAGAGAGGAATTATGTTCAGATTGTGTTCTATTGAATACATTTATGGAATTGTTAATAAGATAAAACACTTCAGATCTGCAGAATTCCTCTTGTGAAAACATTAGTTTCTGGTGTCAGTATTTCATTTTCACTGTAAATACATGATTGATTTAAGGTCTTTTATATTTATTATGCTTGCATTGTGTTTATACAGTGAAAAGAGTTCATGTTACATTTTTACAATTACTTTCAATCAGTCCGAAAGATCAGTATTTTTAAAGTAGAAGTGACCTCCTTTTCACGATAAAATAAATACATATCATTTATAGGAAAATTGAAATGACTCTATTATGAGAGCGATGGTAAAATTTGAGGAGAAAATTTAACTATTATTGGTTCAACTGGTTTGTGAAAACAAATAAATTTGTGAAATGTTTAACAATGTTTCATGAGATATTAATCCCATGAAAATCTCTTATCTAAATTCAGTTTTAAATATGATTTCAGATTATTAGTAAAATATTCATTAAGGACATTTTCTGTTCACATCTCATTAGCCTAAAAACCACTCTGGGTATTAATACTGCCTGTAGATTTTCTTAATTTATTCATTCTTCCTGACCTCATTTTCAAGTGATTCAAGATGTAATGAATGTATTTTTGGCGGATGGATTGTAGGTCAGACCTTATTTTTTCTAGTCTCCCCAGTTCCTCAAAGCGATGTTTCATTCATGTGTTTCTTGGTTCAGCTGTAGCTCACTGATAGCAGGCAGAGAAGTTAGGAGATAAATCAGGCAGAGCTTTTTCTGCTCTACATTTGCATTTCCCAGACGTTTCAGATTTGTTCACATGGATAATGGTTTTAAGAATACAATGAGTAACTTTCTACTTTATTCGTTTCGGTTTTTATTTTTTGTTAAAGTACGTGTTTGTTGTACATAGTGATTACTTTTCTTGATGTTGGTTCATCTACAAAACACATCTGAATTCTTTTTTACATCCCTTCTCTCCATCATCTCCATGTTTTGACATCTTACACATATTCGGGAGACCTACCTTCCTAATTCCTATTATCTATCTTTAGTTTTACTCTTTATTTATCTTTTAGGTTTATTATATTAGAGAAACTATGCAGTATTTAAGCTTGTATGTTTGATTTTGTTTTCACAGCTTTATGGAAGCAAGGTGCATCCAATTTCCTACAAAGGACTCAAGCCTGTCCCTTTTTAAGGATGTGTGAAAATTCCACATTTTCTTTTTCATTCTTTTGTTGATGGACATATCAGCTATTTTCAACTTTTAGCCTGTATGAATTGTGCTGATATATACAATATCTTTAATATTATGACTTCAACTGTCTGGTGAAGAAAAAAGAGGGGAATAGCTAGGACAAGTGCAATTTCTGATGTTAGGGTTGTTTTCTTTTCTTCAGATACTTCCATACTGATTTCCATAATGATCGTACAAATTTACATTCTCATAAGTATTGCAAAAATGTTTCTTTGTCCCTGGAGTCTCACAAGGATGGTTTTTATTGGCACATGTTAGAGAGACATAATAATAACATTCATCACAGGGAATTGTACCTGCACATGATTTTTCTTTTTAGTTTTTTTTTTATTCCTCTCCACTCTCTTCAAACCTTCTTCCACTCCTTACTTGTAAAAGCTTCAATTTTTTCTTCTTCTCTCTTTTCTTCCCTTGTCCCTTCCTTCCTTTCCTCTCACTGCTCCATTGTTTCCCTTCTCATTTGAATATTTGCTTCCCGTTTGCCTGTATCTATTAGGCATTGTGGGCCTTATTCTCACAGCCAAGTTTCTCACATCAGAGAAGCAATGCAGTATCTACATGTCTGTCCAATGCACTTCACTTAAGAGTATGGTCTCTAAGTGCATTCAAGTTTATCCATCTTTATGGCAGAGTAGCACACATCTTGTGTAGCCATTTGTCAATTGATGTACATCTGGGCTGTTTCCAAGATGTGACACTATAAACATGCATACACATAAGATTGCTGTCGTATGATGCTGTTAGTTTCTTTAGGAAAATACCAAGAAGGGGAATACCCAGGTTATTTTAGTGTTTTGACGAACTCCATATTGATTTCCACAGTGGCTGCCCTTTTCTGTATTCCCATCCATAATGGAGAATTATTCTTTTTTTTTCCACTGTACTGGCACTTGTTATTGGTAGATTTCTTGATAAAGTTATTTTTTCTACAGTGAGATGGAATCACAGCATTGCTTTAATTTCTATCTCTTGAAAGACCAGTGATTTTGAACAGGTTTTTACATATTAATTTGCATTTCTCCTTCTTCATCTGAGAAGTGTCTGTTCATTTCAGATGCTTATTTTTGGATTGAATTTTTCAATTTAAGGTGGGGTCTGATTTTTTAAAAATTTCTTTGGATATTCTACATACTAGTCCAAATTCTGAAGAAAAGCTAGCAAATATTTTTTCCACACTGTGGGTTCTCTCCTTACCCTGTGGGTGTTTTCTTTTTCTATGCAAAATTTTTTATTAAGATGAAATCCCAGTTGTTCTTTATGACATTTCTCATGAAATTGAGATGTTTTTCTATAAAGTTTTTGCCTACACCAATGTCTTCAAGAGATTTCAATAGCATATCTCACAGAATTAGAGAAAACAGTCCCATATTTCATTTGAAACCAGACAAGATCTAGAATAGCAAAAGCAATTCTGGCTTAAAAAAAAAAAAAAGCAAGGTAGGGGGCATTGCAATCCCTTTCTTGAAATTATACTACAAAGCTACTATAATAAAAAGAGCATAGTATTGGAAAAAAGCAAACCTGAGGATCAATGGACCAGATTAGATGTTGCAGAAATAACTCCAAACATACTCAGCTACCTGTCTTTGACAATGTAGCCAAATACCTTCACTGGGAGAAAAAGTCTCTTTAATAATTAGTGCTGGAAAAACTGTCTTTCCATATGCTGAATATTAAAACTAGACCCATAGCTTTCACTAACCTAAACTAAAACTGAAATGGATCAAAGATCTAAATATTAAAACAAGATTTGATGTTATTTGACTTATTGATGGTAGTTATTCTTTCTGGAGTAAGATGGAACATGGGTGTTGTTTTCACTTGTATTTCTTTAATCACCAAATATGCTAACCATTTCTATGTATATTTGGTGGCTACTTCTGAAAATTATCCACTCATTTGACTTGCCCATCTTTTGATTGATTCTTTTATTTGGGGGTCTAATTTTTTTAGTTCTCTACATACTCTAGATGTGAATCTTCTGACTGAGGAATAGCTGGTAAAAATTCTTTCCCATTCTTTCTGTGGTCTCTCCATGCTCATAACTTTTCATTTACTGTCCAGTCACTGTCTAATTTGATGTGACCTCATATTTTAATTTTTAATGCTATTTCTTGTGCCACTGGGTTCTCTTTGAAAGCCCTTGCCCATTGACTCTATATTTCAGGGTTTTACTTGTTTTATAATGTAGAATAACATATTTTTGTTAACATTTAGATCTTTGATCAACTTTGATTTTAGTTTAGTACATGGTGAGCAATATGAGTCTAGATTGATATTCTGTGTAAGTAAAGATACTCCATTTTCCCAGCAAAATTTATTAAAAAGACTGACTTTCACTCAGTGTATGTTTTTAGCCCTTTGTTAAAAAACAAAAAGCTGATGGTGCCTAGGGTTATTTCTAAATCTTCCCTTCTGTTGCATTGGTCCACATGTCTGCTTTTTGTACCAGGTCCATGCTTGTTTTTAAGTCACTGTGCCCTTGTAATATAACTTCAAATCTAGGATTGTTGTGCCCCCTGCTTTGCTCCTGTTACTCAAGGTTGTGTTTTGCTCTTATGGGTCTTTTTTGGTTCCGTGTGAAGTGTAGAGTTGTTTTCTCTATTGCTGCCAAGATGTTTTTTTCTTTTTGCATTGCATTAACTCTGTCAGTTTTGAAAGTATGGCCCTTTTGACTATACTGGTTTTGCTTATCCAAGAGCAAGAGATGCTTTCCCATTTTCTGTTGCCTTTTTGATCTCCTTTTGCAGAGTACTGTAGTTTTTGCCATAAATGTCTTTTACTTCCTTGGTCAGTTAAATTACTAAGTGTTTAAATTTTTGTGATGCGATTGTGAATGGTATTGTTTTCCTAATTTCTTTCTCTGTGAGTTCATTATTGGCATAGAGGAATGTTATTAATTTTTGAGTCCATTTTATATCCTGATACATTTTTTAATTTTATTATTAATTCTAAGAGACTTTTGATGCAATTTTTGAATCTTCCAAACAAAGAATCATGTCATCTGCAAATAATAATAAGTCAACTTCTTATTTTCCTATACATATCTTTTATCTTTCTTTCTCTTACCTGATTACTCTGGCTAATGTTTGAGTATTGTGATGAATAGATGACAATAGACATCCTTGACTTGTCCATGATTTTAGGGTTTGGAAACTTTCAGTTTTTTATCATTTAACACTGTTTTCATAGTAGTTTTGTCATAAAAGACTTATCAAGTTGTAATAAAAACTTCAGAGTTTTTATTTTTATCATGAATGAATGTTATTTTTCAAAGGTTTTTCTATGTCTATCGATATGATCATGTATTTTTGTCCTTGCTTTTGTTTACGTGATACACTTACTGATATGCACGTTTACTGACCATGTGTGTTCAATCATGCTTGATCCCATGGGAGATCTTGATGCTTGATCTTTTTGATGATTTATTGTATTCTGTGATTTGTTCATTAAGGCAATTGACTTATACTTCTCTTTTTGGTTGGATATTTGCCTGTTTTGGGGATCATGTCTGTTTTTCTAGTTCCCAAGAATGACTTTGGAAGTACTACTTATATTTTGAATTTGTTTAAGAAGCTTTAAATAATATTGGCACTAAATCTCCCCTAACATTCTTATAGAATCCAGTGGCAAATTCATTGGGTTTCCTTAGTTGGCAGTTTCTTCATTTAATTACTGTTTTAAGTTCATTGCCTGTTATTGTACTATTCAGGGTTTTTATATTTTTTGGTTCAGTTTGGTAATCCGTATGTACATAGGACTCTATCCATTTCTTCTGGATTTTCCAATTTATTGGAGTACAGGTTTACCAGATATACCAATAAAGAGAAAAAGAAATTTTGGAGTTCAGAAAATTATTAATATTTTTTATAGTATAAGTATTCTCTTACATTTTGTCAACCCTAGTTAAGTCTCATAACAATCCCAAATTGTGTTCATTCTTCCAGATATGATTATATTCAGTTATATTGAGAAGTATATGTGATAATAATTGTTTTATGACCAAAAAACAAAAGAACAAAAGGACAATGGTTAATTTGTTGGGGAAAATAATAGTGTTCAAGAGGATAGATGGCATGCTTATTTCTTTCCAGGCTCATTTAGGACTAAAGAAAAGGAAAACCATCAAACACGGAACTGTCATTGATAAAAAATTAACTGGACAAATATCCTTTGAGGGCTTGAGATTTTGTGAGGCCCCAAGCTAATGGCATAGTGCAGCACTGCTTTGGGTAGAAACCATTCTCCTGCCATGGATATGAACCTTGAAATCTTCCACACACCACTGGATTAAGAAACTTCAGGGAATTTCATTTGTACATGGTTTCTGTGTGTGCAAGAGAGCAAATAATTTTTAGAAGCAAGAGTTAGGACTCTCCAGATGTTTCCATAAGCAAGGGATGTTCTCAGTTCATTATGTAAGAATAAGCAAAAGCTTGATTTTGAACATATAGAAAGCCAAGTGGGTAATAGACTCTTATGGGATGATAAAATTGAGACATGACATAAATTCTAGCTTATATCAGGATTTCTCAATGTCAGTACTACTCTTATATTTGGAGCTGAATAATCCTTTGAAGGAGCTAATTCCTGTGTATTATAATTTTGTTTTGTTTTGGTTTGGTTTTTGCTACTGGGAATTGAATTCAGGACTCTGCACTTGCCACGTGGGCTCTGTGCCACTGAGCTATATCCCCAGCCACAGTTTTTCTTTTTTTTTAAAACATTTCTTGATTCTACTCAGTAGACGCAATAACAATTGTCCCAGATGAGAAGTTGTATGTGTGGGTGTGTGACATTTTAGTGGTTTTCTTGCTTTATTTTCTAAGACTTTATCCTTTTTATGGAGAAGCCCATATACCAAGTCATTCGGGCAGATGTTTGCTAAATATTGTTTTTTTTTTTTTAATTTTACTCTTATGTTGACATATCCTGAGAAATCTAAGAACCAAAATTAAGCTATAAATTACAGCTCATTTTTGACAGCAATTGTAACATTTACTATAAACTCTTGTCTATAAACCAAATGGATGCTAAAATAAAAGCAATTTTAAAATCTTCTAAAAGCAAGCAATTATCTCTTCCCTATAACACACAGGCAACAATTACAAGTGGGATTCAAATGTTTAATTCCAATGTCCTCTAGTTATTAACTAGCCTTTTTCTATGATGGTTTTTAATCCACTTTATATTTTTGCTATTATTTGATTTGAAAGCTACATTAACTTTGGAAATTATTTTTGTATTGATTATTTCACATAGGATTAAATAGTAGAAGAAAAAGCTTTAAATCACTTTAAAATCTCTTAGCTGGTTGGTATTATTTATTTATTTACATAGTGGTAGTAATTGAAACTAGGGCCTCATTCATGCAAGAAGCATACTCTATCCCTGAGAAATTCCCATACACCAATATGTGGTGATACACAGGTCATTTTGTAAAAGCCCTGATGACTGTGTGTATGGCCACTTGAAAATCATTCTTCTGTCTCTTGTTAGAGTTACAGATTTCAGTGAAACTTAGGAGACAAAAATGAGTACTGCGAATATTTAAAATATTATGTAAACTTACAGCCTATATCTCTATTCCAAAAAATTAACTTATTAAAACCTGTTTTAGAAAAATTAGTCAGCTCCAAATAATTCAATAAGCAAAATATCTCACTAAGGATTTCACCAGAGGAAGAGAAAAAGCAGAGTAGACACTTTTTCCTCTTTGCTGGAAAGTGGTTTTACCATGAATCTTAGCAGCCACAGGATTTCCCTGAAACAATTCCTGGGACTGTTTACCTCTGAAGCCCATACAGTGGTAGAAAAAAGAACACTTAACATAGGCAATATAAGATGGTGGAGAGATAGGAGTTTTACCAGATTGGAAACTGGTAAATAATTTTTGATTTATATGTGTGTAAGACGTCTATGTAGTTTCTTGTTTACATTAGTAGTGGTAAATGATTGTATGTCAGCTATACAAACATTTATAGCTATATCAAGGATGTTTTCACATATTTCCATGAGGTAACATTAATAGGAATGTTTCATTATAGTGGTATTAATAACAAGAAACCAGCAAGTTTGGGAGAGTTATAACTGCAAGGGTGGACAGATATAGATGATAAAAACGTAACACTGAGAATTATGCTGTGCCAGAGAAAAAATATTGTTTGTGTACACAGAACAATGTATGGACTTAACAAACATAGCGTCTAGTTGAAGAGTTAATAAAATGAAGTATACACCAAAACAGCGAAATATGAATTATATGCGCTAACATTTTGCAAGTAGTCAGAGAAAAATAAACAGGTGCTGTATAATAATAGTGGCCTGTGTGGGGCTGCGGATTTAGCTCAGTGGCATATGCACCTGCCTGGCAAGCACGAGGTAGTGAGATCCCCTTCACCAAAAACAACAACAAAAAGAATAGTGGCCCGTGAATGTGGGAGGGGTGGAGTCAAAGTGACATAAGAGGACAGAAGTAACTGGTTTGAAAAAATATTAATCACAATACGTATTTTTGACATATTAACCATCTAGTAGCATTAGCTACTCATGTTTTGAATTATTGACCAACCATTTAACACTAGCTCCTATGGCAAAAATTTACAAATTGCTGACAAAAAGACATAAAGTTTTTGCATCAGAATTTTGGAGACAGAATACCATTTAAAATGTTTATGTAAAAAAGACTTCCGGTTGGAGGCTGACTGCCTCCCCCCTCACTCGAGGAAGATGTACTCAGGTGTTTCGGCATTGCTAGGATGTTGTGAGGGGAGGATCTAAAGGGGCAGGCAGAATGATGCACTGACAGCCCGTTGGAGGAACCTCTGCACATGCGTGAAGAGAGGGAGGTTTGACTTGCAGGACTGTAGGTGCTCCGGAAGCTCCTGTTTCATGTTCTTCTGTGCCTCCTACCTTTATGGACTGTGGGTTTGTGAGACCTCATCAAGGAGCCAAGATGGTGAGTACAGTGCCTTCTACACGTACCTGTGATGGAAGCCCTATACCTGAGATCCCTCGTGACAAGAGCCTCTTCCTCAGTGTGAGAGTGGCATCATCCCATTCTGGAGTGGCAATGCCTCAGGTTTGGACTGGAAGCTGGGATAGAGGCAAGAGCTGATGGGGACCCAGCAAGAAGCCCTGGGGAACAGTAGTACTGGGACTTTCCATATGTCCTGTGGACTCTATATTGTAACATGGTGACTGGATGCAAGTGTTGCTACTTGGTCACACATCCTGTCCATACCTCACAGCCTCATAAGGTGTCTTCGTCATTTTCCTCATGGTTGGACAAAACACCTGATACCCACAACTTCAGGAAGGGAGAGGTTCACTTTGTTTCAGGTTTCAGACCATAGTGACTGGCTCCAAGATAGGACAGCTTGGCAGAGTGGCCTGGCTAAGGAGACGTGCTCATGGCACGGTGGACATGATCAGAAAAACTGTTTCTTTTTTAATATTTATTTATTTGTTTGTTTGTTTGATTTTTTTTTTGATACAGGGTCTTACCATATAGTTCAGGCTGGCCTTGAGCTTACTGTGTAGCCTGGGCTGGCCCTGAACTCAAGGTGATCCTTCCTGCCTTGGCCTCTTGAGTGCTAGAATTACAAGTGTGTGCCACCATACCCAGCTGTTTTTTTTTTTTTGTAATAAACTTTCCAATTAAAATTGTTGCCTGAAAATTCTTGCTTTTGCCTCAGTGCTAATTTCAGTCATCACTGAGGTAAGGACCCATTCTAACCACTGATAAGCAGTACATTGGAGAAGTGTACAATCTAGACTAGAGAGATGATGAAGATGGTGAGAATTCTTGGATTTTGAGGGTAACTGTCCTTAAAGATACAAAAACTTTTTAAAAGATCAGTGAGTAAGATTATTGTTTAAAATTAAGATCCCTAAGGTTAAGAACCCTAAGGTTAAGATCCAGGCAACCCACCACTCTCCAGAAACATAGAAGACAGAATTTTGGTGGAAGAAAAAATTTATACTGAAAATTAGCTCCACAGTAATGAGGAGAGGGCTCACTGTTGTCTCATTTCTCTTATCTCCCCACACTAAGATATGGGAAAAGCTTTTAGGGTGAGGAATAAGGGGTATAGTGAGATAATGGACAATAAATTCCCACCCTGGGAAAGGGATTCTTCTTTTGGAGGATGCTGTTTTCCTCTTGAAGCTGTTCTCTATTTTCTGCTGCCTATCTCTTCCTTGCAAAGGGAACAAGACCTTGACCTCTTGGAGACAGCACCTGCATGTTCTTTGTAAATAGACACAGTACTTCACAAAAACTGAAGAGGGCAAGGAGTGTTTACAGAGTCTTCACTGTTGAAATCAGAATTCAAAAAAAGATGAGTTGTTAAAAGATCAGGAAAAGAAGTGTGTAAAGGAGGGAGTACTATTAAAAACATTCTTTTAGGAGGCAGGTCTTATGAAAGATTTCTTGGCTAATTTCTCCAGAAGGAAAAGAAGTGCTATGAGTAATATATTGTAGATTCTGTAGAATTGCACACTAATTATTAAACCTTGTATTAAGAGTGGATGTGGAGAAAGTCAAGATGGCCAATCAGTGAACAACAAAATGCAAAGCCTCATGGGGGAAACAACTCATAAGCCAGAATAAAACACCCTGGAAAGACCCAGACACAGGGAGATGGATCCTCTTGATACAGGAAGAAATTAAAACATAAAAAAGCTTGTCAAATACATTGGGACTACAACTGAAACAGCTAAAAATTACAGGACAAAGCTTTTTCGTTCACAGCGACACACCAAGTTTGCAATGGCCTGAATCCGCACTGGCTAGCAGTGTTGCCCAAACTTGTTCCCGCCACCACTCACAGGAACCACAGCAGTGCTGAAGTCAGGGGTTGGTGAGCCCAATGGACAGTGGAACTGGCAAAGGGACCTTTGTTAATCCATGGTCAGTGCTGGGAATGAGACCTTCCCCATGGAAAGGGCGAGACCAAATGGGCGACATATTGGAATCAGGCAAGAGGAGCCTGAACTGGGAGTGACAGTGACTTTACTTGGTTGCTCCCTCCCCAGAGCAGATTCATGGGATTTGCTTGGACTGGGTTGTTCCCCTGTCTGGGACCCAATGAGCCATCCCAAATCAATTCCCTGCACCTAGCAAGTACTAGCCCAGTGAAGGCACCTGAAGTTTGGCTGGCTGGGTGGGAAGGGGCAGGTATATGCAGCCACTGCTTACACCTCAGTGACAAGAGCAGGCAGGAGAAGGCAGAGTTCCCTTGCCAGCATTTTTTGGAGGAAACATGGCCAACAGGAGAGGGGGCTGGGACCTGCACTGTAACCTGTATAGAGGAAGCCAGGATCATGACAGGAGAGAGAGGAAAGAGGAGGCCCCCAGACCAGAATCCTGAGAGCACTGATCCAGGAGAGGGAAAAACAAGGGTAACTGAGGGCGGCAAACATACAACATCAGACATGGCTTCAATGGACATTAAGAAATATCTTCGGAACCTTGTAGATGAGCTCAAAACTGAAATATTAAATCAGGTAAAGCAAGATATGAGTAGAGTAATAAAAGAAATGCTTTCAGGAAGCATCTCTCAGGAAGATACAGATGGAAGAAGGGAGGAACACAAAAATAGGAGAGAAACATTTGATAAAGAATATAAAGAAAATATAGAATACCTGAAACAGATTTAAAGAGACTACCAGGAAATTAAAAACTCCATTGAAAGCTGGCAAAATGCCTTAAAAGAAACTAAGGATAGACTATCAAAACTTGAAGACAAGTTTGAAATGTGTGATCATGAAAGGAAAGATCTCTTAAAAATAAAAAGGAAACAGGCAGTAACAATATAAAGGCTAGAAGATGACAAGAGAATCTACAATTTAAGAAAAAGAAATGTGAACAAAGAAGCAGGGGTACATACAGGTGAATAACAAAGGCTGTTCAAGGAAATAATTAAGGAAAACTTTCCAAGCATGGGAAAAGAAAATGACGTTCAGTTATGTGAGGCATACAGAACTTCAGCCCCTTACAACCAAAACAGAGCTATACCCAGACATATAATAATTAAGATACCAGAAATTCAATATAAAAACAGAATATTAAAAGCCATCAGAGAAAAGAAACAGATTACCTATAAAAGTGAGCCCATCAGAATCACGGCTGACTTCTTGACACAAACCATCAGATCAAGAAGAGTTTGGAGCAAAGTATTCCAAGCCCTGAAAGAAAATAACCTCCAGCCCAGATTGATGTACCCTGCAAAACTGGCACTAGAAATTAATGGAGAAACAAGATGCTTCCATGACAAAGAGGAACTGGGCAAGTTTGTGACCACCAATCCAACCCTACAGAGAATACTGAAGGACAGTCTAGAGAGAGAGAAAAAAATACCAGGATTTTAGGAACAGTGGCAGAAAGGCCTCAATGAGTGGGGCAGGCAGTAGAATGAAGGAGAAAACTAGACAAACAAAGACAGAGAAATAGCATAGCAGAAATGAGGCAGAGAAGGATGGCTAGAATCTCTAACAGAGATGGCCTTGATACACTATATAATTAATAGTGCACCAGGATTTAAAATCCACATTACTCACACTAGTCTGCTTAGATGTGTTATATTCTGTTCCAGTCATTCTATCTGTACTAGATTTGAGGGCACAGACAGTAATCCTGAAAATAACAGCATATAGTATGGTAATCATCCTTAATTTCCTATTAAGTTAATCTACAGCTCTGTAAAACCTACACTGTTTTACCATGACTGATTGAAATCGAATCTGGTTTGTTAGATCACTGTTTTGTATTGATAGATTTTATTCAATGCTGTTATGATTGAAAGTATCAAGTCTGAGAGTACAGGAAACTGCACTGAAGATGACAAGATTCACTAGAATATCCACTCTGGTTTGATTATTACCTGCCTTTGAAGTTTTATACTGTCTACAGTGTTTTATTTTTACTAATATTGTTATGTACTGCTATATTCAATTATACTGTTATATTCATTTATGTCTGATCATATAGACAATTCTATTGAAGATAATAAGAAACAACACAGTAATCATTGTAGATCACCTTGTACTGTTGTTTTATATGACTTTTTGGTTTCATGTTTTTATAGGAATTTGTTTTGTTTTGTCTTGCTATGTTTTGTTTTTGCTTTAATACAGAAAGGATAGAAATACATGTAGAAACTGATGCATGCATAGCTTGTCACACTCTCACTGTTTGAATATCTACTTTGTATGCTTTAATTTTGTAAATCGAACAACTATTTCTAAGAGGACAATATGTAATTTATCAACTCGTGATTTCTTATTGTTTATCTTGGGTTTTTTTTGAAATTCTGTATTATCTCTACCCTTTACATGCTTTTGTTTCTCTTTAAATAAAAAAATTTTAAAAAATGTTTATGTAAAAAAAATAACTGAGAACAGTTTTAGCTACCAGTTGAATAGCAGTACTGGAACAAAGGCTACAAGATATAAAGGAAATAAAAGAAAATATGTAAGAAATCAACAAGATTTGTAGAATCTGATAAGGGTGTCTCATTCATGATATTTTAGTAGTAATTTCGAACTTCTCTCCTATGAGCATCATGTTATCTATTAACTGAGAACTCAAAGGTCTTTCTAAAATTATTTTTATGGTTATGCTTATACATTATAAATTAAATACTTAATTTATTAAATACTTAATTATACTTAATATATATAATATAATTAATTATATTAATTATTCTAATTAAATAATTTATTAAATACTTAATTATACAGAAACATGATATTTCTGTATAATTTTGCTTCCATTAAAATCCTAAGTACTTAAATAATTATATATTTTAAAAGAGAAACAAATCTCTCCTTTATTAATTAAAAGGGTTGATGGTTCTGTTTTGCTCCCAAAATAAAAATGTTTATAAAAATAAAGATTTTGCAATTGAAAACCTCTTCTATGTAAAATATAGAAATGCCACTTCCCGTATTGAATGTACTCCCTGTGTATCACAAACATACACTAATAAAAACATGAAAAATAATTTTCAAAATTGAGAAATAATGTTAAGTTTGTGCATACTGTGCTATTTTTAAATAGCATAAAAATAAAACAGCATCAAGGACAACACATTTATTATAATTAAACTAAATATGGTGAATGATACATCATAAATTTTCACTTAAAATACTGTTTGGCAGTCAACTGAGCTTTTATTCAGAGTAATTCTGTTAATGGGAGCAATGTAGAATATTCTAAACTATTTGTCATATTTATCAAAATTATGGATACATTGATTTTACTTATTTCATTCATGTTTAGTACATGAAATTAAAGGGATCTAAGAAGCATGGTTGAGTAACTTTTCAGTTTTCAGTTTTACTCACTGTAGTTTGACTCTAGTGTCTGAAAGAATAACACTAGTTCTCTCCCTGTCTTACTTTAACTTTACTTTAATTAAAATGATCAAGTTTACTAAAACAATTAAGTTTTCTTTCTCTGGGCTAAGACATTGAAATTACTGAATTTATTGCCTTAAATGGATTCTTTTTATACTGATTTTTTTGTATATAAAATGTCAGGAAATCAATGAAAATTGACATTTAACGTGGTTGCCTGCTATAGATAGTATGGATAGATTTTAGGAGTGCCTCTAATATATACAGATATTTGACAAGTCAGTTTGTGGTCAAATTAATGATAACTGGCTCTTTTATCAATGACATAGATTTTATTCTATTTAGTCTTTCCTCATTATGGCTACCCAAAGGAAATGTGTCTTCTTTTTATATCAAGTTCAATTCTATAGTACATCATTTTTAATTCTATAATAAGTAGTTTTCTTTCCTATCTCAACATTTTTCCCATTTTGCAATATATGTTATAGATTTTGTTCTTTTTTTACATTTTTGGCTTCTCACACCAGAGAAACAATGCAATATTTACACAAATGTGTATGATTTATTTCACTTACAAGTATGTTCTCAAAGGGGATTCATCTATCTAGAAATAGCTCAGATTTGCCCTTCTTTATGACTGAGTGGTACTCCATTGCATTAGAAATCCATACCTTCCATATCCTTTCATTGATTGATGAACATTTGGGCTGTTTCCAAAATTTAGCTATTACACACTGTGCTGCTATGAACATGTATGTACATATATCAGTATGGTAGGACTTGAATTCTTTTGCTAAGATACCAAGAAGGGAAATTGTTGGATTGAATGGAAAGGTGGCTCTAACTTTAATGTTTTGAGGAATCTATACACTGATGTCCACACTAGCTGCACCAATTTACACTCCCACCAACGGTGGAGAAGTATCTCTTTTTATCACATTTCCACCTTCATTTGCTGTTGTTTGATTTCTCCGTAATAGCCATTCTTTCTAGAATGAGATGGAATCTCAGAATTATTTTATCTGCATTTCTTAAATGACCAGTGATGTTAAAAACGTTTCTATATATTTATTTTCAGTTTATACTTCATCTGAGGAATAGTTGTTCATTTCAGATGCTCACTTTTGGATTATGTTTTTAATTTTGAGAAATCTGATTTTTTTGAGCTCCATATATTCTAGATATTAGTTGTTTGAAAAACAGCTAGCCATTTTTTCCTCACACTGTAGGGTACCTCTTCATTCTGTTGGTGGTTTCTTTTGCTCAGCAAAAGAATTTTAGTAAGATGAGATCCCAGGTGCTGATTTTTTGTAATTGGTTTTGGTATAGAATTCATAGATTATAACAATGGTCATACCACTGTGAAGCATATTTACTTTTATAAAATAGATGATATTGATTTGAAAATTAAATTCTATTATTTGTGGCAATGTGAGTAGATCCCCAGGAAGATAAGTATCACATAGTTTCATTCTTACTGGAACTATATATATATATAATAAAAAGTTCATCCCATTGAAGTTAAGAGTAGACTGGTATTTGCAAAAATCTGGGTAAGTATGTGGGAGGGAGAGATGGAGGAAGGTTGATTAATGGATACTCAGGTTACATTAAGGAGGAGCAAGAACTTTTGTTGTGTTCTTCCAAGATGGTGTGAATGTAGATAACCATAATGTACTATGTAATTCAGTAATCTACAGAAAGAATTTTCAATACTAGGGCATGAAGAAATGATAAGCATTTAAGGATATATATATATATATATATATACCTCAATTGCACCTATAAAATAATATACATAGTCTGATTTAAATGTTATAAAATGTTCAAGAATCACTGTTATTGAAAAATCATATTTTTGTCAGTAAAAAAGCTAAAATTTAAATAAAATTTTATAAGATGCACATATCTTTCAGTTGAATGTAATTTCTTAATGTCCACAAATTTTACAGAGTATTTTGCCATTACTGAGTTTATATCATTTTGATATAATATTTTGATATTTAAAATTACAAATTTTGATATTTGAAATTAATATTTGAATGTAGCATTGCATCAAAGGTACTATATATATCAACCTTATCAGAGTTTTCAAGTTGCACATCTCTAATCCAAAAGATAAGCCCTGAAATGCTCTAAAATCCAAAATGTTTTGAGCACTGACATCAAAAGAATTCCATGCCTGATTTCATATAATGAATTGCAATCTAAATGTAACATTAAAATATTACATAAAGTTAATTTTAGGCTTAGTCAGGTAAAATTTATATGACACATAAATGAATTTGGGGTTTAGACTTGGATATCTTCCAAAATCTATTGGAAAAGGGTGAGAATCTGAACCATTCCTGGTCCCTATCACTTGTTGATAAGGAATGATAAACATATGTATTCAATTCACATACACTGAATGTATTCAGTGAGCTAAGGAGAGTAAGCATATACAATTCCCTTTGAAGCATACCACCTGGGAATTCACCACTCTGAAGAATATTAAATGTTCAAGTTGTAAATACAACTTATAAAGCAAGTTTCCTTTCAGAAGGTGTCTAATTTTACTTGATTTTGCACTTTCTGAGTGAATGACCTTTCTAACTATCTTAAAGGAGTAAGGCTGGTATTCAAGTATGGTATTTGATTGCTAGTCCAAAGGGAATTTTTCCCATGTGATTTTTCAAGGGTCTGCCAATTTCAAAGTGCAATATGTTCTTGATACTTGTTTAAAAAAGGAAAACAACGACTTGAAGAGAAATGTGCTCTGGTCCTACACAATGGACAACCGAACAGAAAGTAACAATTGTAACTTCAAAAATGCCAGCATTTATTGGTGATTTAGGTCTTTGATTAGGAAAAAGTGCTCTGCAAGAAAGAAAGTATAATTACTTCCATTCAAATTATGGACATACTTCCCATTAATAATTGATTTTTTGTTGTTTTGAAATCTAGGGATGAATTAATGGTAACTTTGGACTTCGTCTGTGTTCATTTCTTTTTGGAAGGTTACCCTATTTGGATAGTTTCTGATAGGTGAAACTAAAAGACATTCTACGAAAAAATTATCTTTTACCTCTGATTTTAGGAACAAGTTTCAAATTATTATCACATAATACATTCAGAATATTAAGGAAAACTTGTTTTAGCAATGTTTACTTTGGTGATATTAAATTTATAATATAACCTAACTTGCTTCCTAGGCAAATAATCTACACTGTTTTAGGAACCTAGAGTAATTTAGGTTATTCATTACGAATCAGGATTACCTGTTGCCACCAAATTTCACACAAAGTACAAAGAAGAGAGCAAAGGAATAGCTTTTATTGCCTGCATGTGTGATTTGAGTTGAAGGAAGTTTAGGAGGGTAACACATGTACCACTAAGAACACGGCCCTTAAAAGTGTATATAGAAACAGTTTTATTAAAAAATAATGATACATTGTTAGGTTCAGTCAACACTAAATTACAAGCAATCTATTTTTATCAAGGCATTACAAAGGTCAGTAAGTCTATAACAAAGGAAAATGAGACATGGTTCCTAGTCTAAAAGAGTTGGCAGATTACACTTGCAGCAACCAAACACCTCACAGGCACATAACATTCTCCTTATCATTGTGTCACTGGAGCTGTTAAAAACATCATTACCATGCTTTGCTTTGCTTTTTCCAAATATAGAGTTTGCAACATGCATTTTATACTACTATATGAAGTGGTAGCTTGATTCCAAGGTTGGATAGATTTACAATTTAAAAACTAACCCAGTAATGAATGTCAGATTATAGGAGGAAAATAGTCTTCAATTTCTACCTAAAAATTCTTCATGCTTGCTAGTAGCAAGAAACTTAAAAAGATTTTCCAACCATTTTAAACTCATATCCAGGTATTTATTACAACTTGTTGATTTTTTTACTCTGTGAAAGAAACACTCTAAAGGTGAGGGTGTTAAAATATTGAGATTTTTAATCATGGTTCAAAAATGTATTATACAGTAAGACATATCTTCTTCCATCCTTTTCTTCATGGAATATCATCTCAAAAAGATTTCAATAGCTTTATTCTAAGTAAAATATTTTATGTGCAAACCACTGTCTGCATTGATTTCTCTGTCAGATTAAAAGTAAGATACAAAAAGTTCTGCAATAAAGAAAATTGTTTAATTTCTAGGTCAGTAAAGGTCATGTCCAAAGAAATATTTTGTGCTGTACATACTGGCATCTGAGGTTGCAAGAAACTCTGTTAGATCTCAGAGTATAAATGTGTCATTAAATGTATCAGGTCTGAATGCAACTATTTCATTCTTGGCACTGTAGTTAATCACAAAGGCCACAAAAGAAGATATATTCTAAACCAGTAGTGTATAGTAAATTTTCTTCAGGTTGTGTGTTGACTATAATATGTACAAATATGAAAAGCAAACATTTCAGAATCCAAAGATACTGCCATTGCATTTGCTTTAGAAAAGTCTATTAGAAAGTACAGTGTCATTTAACTGAACTGGTTTTATGCAGTCAATATAGTTAATCTTGTTTGGCTTCTGCATATATTTATACTTTAAGGCTAATGACTTACCCTGACTTTTAACAATGAGAAATCTAACATTTAGGATTTGATAGGTGGCAAAACGAAGGTTCATAACAATATCTCTCTCTTTGAAATAATGAAAATTTAAGTTTTGGAAAGTAACAATAATACCAGCTTAATTTCAATTTTTACAACAGTACTATGTAAAATCAATAATAATATAGACATAAGCATGTGTTTTATTTTATGGTGTTAACATAAAATATTATATTATTTATTATTATGAAAGAAATATGTTTATCTCAATGATATATATTGCTGAAACAATGTTACAAATTATTGATTTCATATAATAAATAGAAAAGACAAAGAACTTGTGTTGCTTTGTGTCAGGATGTATTACTAGCAGGGCACACTACCAGAAACCCTGTATCAAAACAGTAAACATACTTTTTGTATTTAGTACTGAAATACATGTTAAGTGACTATATAATATAAATATAAATATATAAAATGGCTATATAATTTGATATTACATATAGAATTTCCCTAGTTTTCATTATTATAATGTCAACCACACTGAAATATACTTACTATTTCATTGTTTTTCCAAGTTTCTACTAAGGTCATAGAATTCACTGGAATCCACAGTGTTTCAGAGGATGGATTTTCCTAATATATAATTAAAAAGGAGGCAGGGAAAATAAGTGAAATTATTGAAGGAAATAAGGAGCTTTCCTTTGAGCCTTGAGAGCAGAATGTTCAAGTACTTCCATCTTGAAAGCCATACATCAGTGCTTCACCTTATTCTTTCTAGAATATTTCATTAGACACTTGCTACTAGAAAGTAAGGAATTCAAACTAGCATGTGAACTACCAGATCTTTTTCAGGGAAGCTATGCTAACCATTGGCAGCTGTACTTTTATGCCAATTAGCTGCTTTCAATTTTCTTGCTTTAAAATTTTCAGAATTTGAATCACCTACTTTTTCTCAGGTCTTTTTCAGTTACCAAAGAGCAATAATAGAGAAACTCATTCCTTCTGCAGCTGCAGACTAATGCTTTCAAAATGTATTCCCTTGCTGCTATAACGCCACTTTCTACTTATCCAGAAACAGGTGTTTTCCTGTTAGACAATTAATAAAGCTTGCCTCTTGTCATGTTGTATTGTAGAGTGAATGTAATATTATCATCCCTGAAATTTTAGGAGTAAATCTGCTGCACAGAAATGATCAGTGTATTCACCCTAGTTACCAATCTCATCCTTTTCTACCACGTACCCCTTGTCTTGGTCACAATGAACTTCTTGCAGAGCTTCCAGGTCCTGAAACTTCACTGTTTTGGATATTTTTAATTTCATTATCACCCTTTGAAGAGTCTTTTGAGCATTCTTTTCCCTGATATCATCAGTTCTTTCATCTCCCTGTTGAAATAGCATCTTCTGAGAAAAAACTACCTGTTCATAATGTGTGTGTGGCCATGATCATGATGATTAGTAAAGACCAATTCTGGATGAGTCTGGGTGAGTCATAGAGGGGTGACTTGGAGGTCTATATCTTTCCCTCATCCCTTCTTTTCCAATGCTGATTCCAGTTTTTGTGCTCCCCCTTAATCTATGGATTCAATACACTGAAGCAGTGAGACAAATTAAATCTCTCTTCCTCTTAAATTGTGGGTATCCAGTATTGTCTGTGAGTGAATAAAAAGTTGTCCCATTACAGATATTTGTTCCTCAGAGTGTGGCCATTGCTATGACTGTAACTTTAGTTTAGAAACTACTGGAAATAATTTGCAGGAGACGTTCAGAGGTTTGGATATGCAGGATAGAGAAGCCATAGAATGCTATAGGTGGAACCTGATGGATGATTCTAGACAGAGCTCAAAAGTCAATGCTGACAGGACTGCAGATTGTAAAGGCAAGCATCATGAGATTTCGACGGAGAATGATGACTTCGTTTGCATTTTAACTGGAAGGCATGTTTATTACATTCTGGGAAAATAACTTGCCTACGTTTTTGTCCATGTCCTAAGGCTTTGAAGGAGACAGACAGTAAGCACAGTGTACAAACTGATATTGTAGAAGAAACTTCAAGTCAGCCCAGAATTTCGGCTTTGTTGTGAGTACTTCTAGGTGTTTTCAGCCAGAAGCATAGTAGAAAGGTTTTAAAAATAACAGAGCAAAATAAGTTAAGTAATTATATCTGGGGCCAGAAAGAACCATGTTAAATTGGGCAAACAAATGAGTGATTTCTAAAGAAATTTGTGCTACATAAATGAAACCATACAAACAAAAAATAGCAATAACTACAAAAAACAACTGAATGAGTGTTTAGTACAGAGAGAAGCAAAATATGTCTATGGTACTTGCCTAGTGCTTTGAGTGGTCAAAGCAAAAGGACTTCAATTTCAATACCAGCATGGGAAGTTTAATAATTTAGCAAGACTTTGTCTTAAAATGGAAATTAAAGCTCAATGGGCCAAACTGGAGGTCTGGCTCAGTAAGAAAGCCCTGGATTCAATGTCCAGTACTCTTCCCAAGATGGGGAGAGGGACTAGTAAGATCCCATCCATCTCATTTTCAAAGGTTGAGAAGTCTTTGAGAAGACAGTTCCTGCATTCCAGAGATGCTAAGAACATGGAATATCTCCTGAGAAAATTTGCAGCACACGAGTGGAAACAGTCCAACAGAAAGGCCATAACAGTGGAGCTGTTTATGCTCTCTTGTACTTCAATCTTACCATTGTGTGCCCTAAACTGAAAGATGGACATGGAATGATAACACTTAATGATTGTCCTGCTGGTTTTAAATCTCACTTGGGTCTTGTTTTTAACTATCTCCCATTCCTCCATTTTGGAAGGGGAGTGTTAACATTGTGACAAAATACTCTGAGATTATGTAACCTTTTAAAGATTTTTTTTCTGAAGGTTTACAGCTAACAATTTGCCTTGAGTCTCAAGAGTCTTTGAAACTTTGAAAAATGGCACAGCTGTTGAGACAGTACTTTCCTTTTGCCTCAACATTAATTCACTGATGCATTTCCAGTTCTACATAAGATAGTCATATCATGGTAGGCAGAATTTTTGACTTGTATTTATTTAGAGATTAAATATGGGCTAAGCAGATGTGTTTTGGTGTCAAGTTGCTAAAGGTTAGAATGTGGTGGATCAGACTTACTGGGCTTGAGAACTGCTTGGAGGATGAGTAAAGAGCATTTCTGTGTGTATCTAGACAGCTCATGAACTTTCACTTTGGTACTAAGTATGGTAAAAGGCCCTGCTCTCTCTGGTTCTATTTTCCTACTCCACTTTTTTCACCACCATCTTCTGCTATGATGTTTCTGCTATAAAGTCAAATGGCTGTGAACTGAATTCCATGAAAATAAGTGCCAACTTAAAATCTCTCCTTTCTTAAGTAGTGGATGTTGGGTATTGTGTCCCAGTTGGGAATGTTGAGTTACACAATCTGAACTATGAACTTTACTACCTGCCCTGTTGTTTTTCTAGCATGCGCTTTATATTTCATAACAGAGAAATACCTATTGAACACATGCTTAATTTTTCAATTATTTATGTGTTATCCCCTTTCATCCACTGCATGTAAATTATGAATTCTAAAAGGACAGAACTTTACCTCTTTTGATCATTTATTTTGTATCAAGAAACTAGAATACAGCCTGGCATATTGAAAACTCCATATGGTTGTTTTTAATAAAATTTTTTTAAAA
Organism: Hydrochoerus hydrochaeris; assembly: GCA_004027455.1. Taxonomy (NCBI): domain Eukaryota; kingdom Metazoa; phylum Chordata; class Mammalia; order Rodentia; family Hydrochaeridae; genus Hydrochoerus; species Hydrochoerus hydrochaeris. Next base: position 119,049 of record PVLA01001930.1, on the reverse strand, counting down.
GTTTAGAATAGCTCAATAAATACTTCTTTATGTTTTCTCTATTACATAATATAAGTTCAATTTTAGACCTGGAAATGAAAATAAAATGAAATAGAATGAACAGGACTTTTTAATATATTCACTATGCATTTTATACTCAGCATAAATTACCTTTATATGAAACATGGCTAGCAATTCTTTTAGTAATACACTTCAAAATAGTAACTCAGAAAAAAAGCAAATCCCTAGAGATCACTTTATATTTCTAAAAATAACTGTTTAATTTTGCTGATGTTAAAAAAGGGAAAACTATTTCAAAGAGAACTCAGAGCAAATATTTGTCTCACAGTTATTCTTTACAACTTCCTATAATACTGAAAACGACTTAAATATTGTTCTTAAAATAGGAATTGCTTAAAGGAGGTTTGTGGCAACACAATTAGCAGATAACGTCCCAGTAGAATTATGTCCTCCCCGGTTATCTACATAAAATTTTATTGTTTTGCAAATATACAAATACTTTGTGTGATGAATATAAATATATGGAATGTAGGGCAGGGATGGTGAACATTTTAGAGACAAGTGTCTAAATTTCAACCCCAAAGCACTATCACAAAGTGCCAACACTGCAATTACACCTGGATACTGAGGTTTTAGTTGGAAAAAACAGCTCATATTTTAACATAATTTTTTCTTAAAAGAAAAACAAATAACATGTCATAGGTTCACCACTAGTTATCTAGGGTGTTATGTCTTAATTTAAAATGTTACCCAAGAGGCTCATATGCTCAGAGGTGAGACTTTTAGGAAGATGATAAGACTGGGGGGGCTCTTTATAGATTGGTGTATTAATGGATTAGTCTGTTATGAATTCACAGATGAATGTGTTGTTAGTAGGTAGGGGCTACTTGGGTCACTGGCAGCATCAGTCTGAAGGATTTATATCGTCAGTGGTTCTCGGTCTCTGTCTCTCGGTCCAACTCTCTGCCTTTCTAGAGGTCTGCCTCTCTGTCTCTCTCTGTCTCTGTGTCTCTTTCTCCCTCTCTGTTTCTCTGTCTCTCTTTCTCTTTGGGTTGAGCTCAACCCTACTGCTGGTGTTGAGCAACTTTCTTCCACCAGATATTTCTGCCATGAAGTTTCTGCCTCGGTGCCAGTCAGCTGGGTAATAAAATCTCTGAAACAGAGACCAAAAATGAGCGTTTTCTCCTTCAAAACGTATACATCAGATATTTTATCCCAGTAAAGGAAAAACTGGTCCATACCTAGTGCTAGTTGACACAATTGTTTAAACTGGAGTTTATGTAAATAATACCTAATTCAAACCTTTCTATTTTGTGTCTATTTGTAACTAATCCTCCCTAGATTTATATTTCAGATTATGTAGTTGTCATATCCATGCAATAATTTCAGTCTTAAATAAAGGCAATGTACCACTAAAAACAATTGGTATTTTGCAAATATGTGACTTTAAAAGATTAGTAATTAATTTGAAGAGATTTGCATTAGTTGATATTTTATGAGTCGTTTCTTTGCTGCACATTGGTGTGTTATGACGGTCACTAGAGTTCTTTCCATATTTGGCATTGATAACGTGATGTGCAACCATTATCATTTTATATTTAAAATAAGTTTCATATGTATATGAGAACTAATGTGCTTTTATATCCATTGATATCTATTCTTATGAAAAATATATGATTTTTATTTTAACATTGTTTCATAATATTGATCAAAATTACATACTGGGAATAGCTAAACCTGATAATCACTACCTATGCTAACACTATGATAAACTGATGAGGATATTTTGAAAGATACAATTGAGATTATATCATAAGAAAGTGACAAAAGTTATATTTACAAAAGTCAGGTTTTATGTAAAATCTGGATAAAAATCAACAACATTTGAAACATTTACCTCCTTGCCGTGTATATATATATATATATATATATACACATATCTATCATACAGTGTTGTATAAATTACTACATTCCCAGAAGAGTAAGTACAAATTGCTTTATACAAAAGAGACATTTTTAAAAGTCATATGTAAATCAGGTTTTATGCTTTGACTATCAACATATTTCTAGTTGACTGACATTGTAATTTCAGAGATGTGCACCCAAAAAATATCAGGTCCTGTGCTTCATAAAATGTTGCATCAGAATGCAGTAAAACTTTTCCAATGTTAATTTTAAAAATAAATAGTTTTACATTAAAACGATCCTTGTAATACTAGAGTTAAAAAATCACATCTAAAATTCAGTATAGTATCAGATGTCTGTGAAGATTGCTTCAAAATATAAAAAAACCCTTTCTTCCTAAAAATGATCTAAGAATCTCTTACTGAGGTTTCTCTATATTTGCTCCATGATTACTCTACCAGATTTTTTTGAGGTACAGTAATCACTAAAGAAAATGCTTTCAGAAAAATGCAAGAAAACATTCTAATATTTCTAAAATCAAGTGAAATTTTATAAACTCAATATTGGCATAAACAATTTAACTAACTATAAGAATATAAGGTATAAAATATTTTTCTAACTGTTTCATATTGGAAAACAAAAAATTCTGTTTTGTCCAGTTTAAATCATATATATTCCTATATGCCTTTTACTTCTCTCTGTATTTTTGCATTATGTAAAAAAAAATTAGCAACATTAATTATAAACAATGGTGGTGTTAACATGTACATTTTTCTGAACAGTTATGGTTATGTTCTCTGTGCCTCAGGAGAACAATATTTGGTTTAAAACACATTTACTGCCATTAGGGGATGATTCATAGGCATAGGCTGAAATAATGCTGTGTTTACCAGATTATTCTAAATGAGTTTACATTAAATCCATTTTATTGCTGTGCTTTTCTGAGTCTTGTGCTTTCTTCTGTTTAAAACAGATTGTTTTGAAGAAAATAAGACTCTTTACAGAAATGTAGAATAAAACTGTTCATATTTCCTCAGAAGCAGTAAAATAGTGTGCAAGTATTTTCATAGCAGTGTTTCTTTGAAATAGTTGTTTCTGTTATTTATTTTGGACAAAATTATATGAAGAAATCAAAGATGACTTCTGTGAGGCTTTGGTATTATTTGGAAATATTTATTTGTTTTTGTTCTTTAAAACATTTTTTTTCTTAAGAATTGAAATTTCCAAACAGGAATCAATAAACATAATTATGTACTGTCTTCTTAGAAGCATAGAGTGGATTACTCTAAGTATGAGTAACTATATATGACCTAAGAAAATGAAGGTTGTCTTTCTACATTTTAGTCTTCAATAAATATCTGTCATATCTTGTTTGATAATTTTGAAAGCATTTAAATATCTTATTACACGGATAATTTTATTATCCACTTGACCCAGAGAAGATATTATCTATTTTAAATTAATATCTACAGTAGCATTTCTTATGATTGCATTCCATAAAAAAAACAAAACATGCAAACAAAAAAAAAACACAGTCTATCAAGGAGCTGGGGGTTTAGCTTAGCAGTGTAAGAGCCTCCTTGGTAAGTGCAAGGTCATGAGTTTGAGCTCTGGTACCAAAAAAAAAAATTATATTCCATAAAATTAAGGCATTAGTAAATTAGAACAGACCAAGTTAGACAATGTTACCTAAAATTGGGGTACATATGATGATGTGTAGCTTAGTGATATAAAATTTGATTCGCTGTCTTACTCCCTCTCCAAAGGAATACCCGTTGCCCACTAGAGCTTACTCACCCAGACAGTTCTTAGTTGTGGGCACCACCAACATATTTCCACAGCACCAAGCAGGTGCCTTGCCAGAACTTACAAGTTCCATCACAGGAATCCAATATCCATTTAGTGACTGGGAGAGGAGGTAGCCTAAAGGATTGGAAAATGTGAAGTTATTTGAGCTCCAGAGCATCTCTTGTGTTCAAGGCTATATACAAATAACTTCATGATGGTACAAAAGTGATATATTCTGTAGAAATTATACTTAGAATTTTGTTCTATTGTTGGATAGTAATACATTCTCCCCTGATTCTGAGCAGTAGCTCTGAGCCTCAACTCTTAAGTCAGCCATTCCATAACCAGGGTAACCAGTCAGTATTCTGCAGTGTGTCATGTTACTAGGCTATGACGTAAGGTAGGTTGAGTGTATTAAATGCCTTTTTAACTTATATTTTTCAACTTATAGTTTGTGTATGGGAACATAAATTTCTCATACGTCAAAATCATCTTTATTTCAAAGATAACGATGCAAGTTTAAAATAATATTTTTATATACATATATTTTAATCTTAAAATTATTTGATATAATTCTTGCAGCAACTCTGTGAGTTGCTAAACTTGTGCCTGTTTCACTGATGAACAGTGTATAAGCCAAATGCAGATGTATATTTGTAGTTAAAATGAAGATCAGTGTCCTTCAGTACTTCGTTATAATAACTCATTGTAAACTTTTAAATGATGAATCTTGATGTATAAAATTATGACTCTTACTAGTCTTGAGACTGTCAGTATGTAAAACCAGAGAATGAAAAATATGACAAAAAATCAAAAGTTCTCTGTGGAGAATGTTATAATGTTAAATAAAAAGCACAACTGTAGAAGCTTCATCAACTAAGGCCTATTAGACTCCTAAAATGGTACACAGATTTAAAAAAATCACAGAATGCCATTAAATGTCTTCATTGAAAAATTAATACCAAAGCATGACAATACATTACTAGCACATGGTATGATTTTAATACTGTTAGGCTCTTGTCTTATCAATTACATTATTTATTTTTCCACTTTTCCAAAAGTGACTCTTAAATTCAAAAAGTCTTAAAATATCAGTTCTAGATATTTGTGAAAGATAATCCCCTACCTCTTATTTTCACAAGTTTATTCTGATGTTTTCATGATATCATTGATTTTTAAATATATATTTAAAGCATTTATATTGAGGAAAACATACTCTGTTCATGGAATTTCTTTAATAAATGGATTAAGAGTGATATCTGAGAATAAATATTTTGTCAAAAGACTTTATATCACATTATACCAGTGTTATGATCTTTAAGGGCTATATTTGAATATATGAAAAAAACATTCTTGAAGCATTATTATTCTGTGCTGTTCAAATTATATAACTACTTTTAGCTAAATACATTTTTGCTATGTTACCTAATTCATAAGCAATTAGGATGAAAATGTTTCACTGGTGTTAGAGTAGAAAAAAAGGAAGTCTCAACTGTCTAAAAATTTTAGGAATTTCATTTTGATCTTATTTGTAAAGTTCAGCATGTATTTTCTTTACCTGGCTAAAATAAAATAATTTCACATAAAATGATTAATGATACGAAAGAGCTGTTACTATCATTATTCAAAGGTTACTTTAGAAATTTACTTCTATGTTAATTAGCTTGCACTGAGGATTGAACCCAGTTTTTTTGCCCTGAGTTATATCTGCAGAATTTTTGGTATTATTATGTTAAATTATGTTTTTGCTAAGTCATTATTTTGCCCAGACTGGGCTGAAATTTGTATCTGCCTTCCTCAGTCTTCCTCCATGTAGGCATTTCAGATGTGTGCCACTCTATTTGGCTTTTTAATCTTACTTCTTAAACATTAATTTCTCAGCTTTCATTCTGTGAAAGCATTTATTCAAATTTTCAGTTACTTTCTAAGTAATATTTAAGATATTTCCTTAATACACATTTTCTTGTTTGCAGCTCTTCTAAATGATATTTTCAAATTGTCTTACATGAATTATAGGATTTTATCTTCAAAATAGAAATATTGTTGCCCAAAGAAGATATATTTCTTATTATTTGCAACTAAACTTGTGTTGTTAAAATTACTGTGGTAAAAGGGCTTTTAGAATTTCTTTAAATTCATTGTGTTTATCTGTCCACTAGTTTATATATGTTTACATTATAATAAGTATATTAACATGCTACCTTATATTAATAAGCCCCTAATTACAGCTGATCAGAAATGATACACGATGACAAATGGAGTACAGTTGACAAATATGTCATTGTCATATGACTTGAAGAGGGAGTAAAAGTACTAAATATAAGGCCAAAAGGGAGAAGTTTGAGAATTATGGATGTGATATTTCTCTTTTTCATTGCTGTATTGATTTACAGTTGAAAATTTACTTTTTCTTGATAAGTGGTGAGATTTTTAGTGTTAACAAAATCCTATCCTTGAATATATGGTGTCACAATCATCTGAGATTTTCTAAACTCCAATAAAGAAATAGAGATCAGAATTTGAGTGTGGTTCTGAAGAAATATATTTTCAAAAAGCTTCCCAGGTAGTCTTAATTCACTATTAGGAAAATTAATATTAAAGGACTATGACAGAGAAAAAAATCAGATCTACTGATATGCACTCCTGTGAATCTTTGTGTTTTTCTGTTAAATTGATTTATAGTGTTAGAGAAAACATCGGGCATTTCCTCTGTGACAATTACCAAATTGTAAAGTGTGTGTGAACTATTATTTTTTATTCCAGTCCTGTTGTTGATTTTGACCTACATTGTTTCCTGCATTGAAAGAGGGAAAAATACCTCAGTGGAACTATATTCCCCTTTCTAAGAATATGTCAGACTGATTTGATGTAGATTTTTAAAAGTCTCAGGACATTTCAAACTAGTATGCATTGGTGTGCAAACATTCAAAATGAGAGAGTCCATTTCAGTGTCTTCTAATATGTCCTTTAAATGAATTTGAGAATGTATTACTAGTCTACAGTGTTTTATTAGTCTAAGAACATAATTACTACTTATTTATTATTTACATGTGGCATCATTTGGAGAAATTGTATCAGTCAGTAAAAACTATCATGTTTGAATAAGATTCGTGGATACTTTGAGATATTATATAAAGAGAACTGCATAGAATGTTAAAATTTTTTCTTAATATCAAAAGTTGTTGTGCATCTGAAAAATGTGTGTTGGGAGGAGATGTACACTTTTATACTTGCATCTGTATAACTGAATTCCATTGCTTGATATTTTGGATTAATTAAGCTGGCTTATTAAAAGAAAAATTTCAACTCTGTTTTCCTAGTGAAGACTATTGGTGTTATATTAACATGCAATATAATTTTTAAATTTTAATACCAGAAAACCACTAGAAACTTTTAAAAACAAATCCATTAAATATCTTTTTTGATAATTCAAATAGTGCTGATTTCATTCCCATTATTGCACAATAATGTCAGAGCTATAACCTGATCTCTGAGCTCAGGGGAACACTTGCACTCCTGGAATCATATTCTGACTCACATTCCCAAGCAGCTAGTAGCCATTTCATTGAAACTCCAAATCCTTTGTTATCTCCAGGGAGAAGTCATGTAAGTTTATGAATACAGAAGAATCCTAACTTTTTATTAACATATCACTAAAAGCACCTAGTTAAATTTAGAAATAGCAGAATTATTTATAACAAGGTATTTTATAGCAATACAATCTGATGCATAGATGATGGCGATGTGAAGCCACGTTTGGGTGAACAGGTTAGGTAAGAAGCCGTGCATTGTTTCGTGCAGTGATGTTCTCTTTTCCTCTTTTTCTTTCTCTTATGTAACATTTATTCAGTAGACTTTGAATTTGAGAAAGATTGTGATGTATTTAAAAAATGAGAAAAGTAATACAGACATAAATTTGTGCACTGTGGGATAACAAGCTAGACCTCCAAAACACAAAAACAAAAAAAATGGGAACAAAGACACTGAGATTGTGTGGGAAGAAAGTAATTCGGAATGTACTAAAATACATATGTCTAGGTGAAAACACAGGCAGAACCACATGCATAATGATACATAGAATTTCTCTATTTCCTCTTCTGTCTTCCTTTCTACTAACTCTATAAACTGACAGTGACAGAAATCACAACACTAGAGCTTTTTAAAGAGTTCTTCACTTTTCTTCCTCACTGGCAGTGTGAATAACTAAAGAGGTGATTATTTTGTCTTCTAATTAACTTATTTAGAGATTTGAGAAGACTGAAAATGTATTATTTTCCTATGACTATTTCACTTCCAAAAGAAGCATTACCATGGCAGTGTATTAGCTCCAGGCAAAAGAATAATTTGATTGAATCAAATGGCAGAGAAAAACAGATAAAAGAGGAAAATCTGCTTTGTAGATCTCTCTTCCTCTTTCTCTTATTTTATCCTCTTTGCCTTGGTTCTCCTCTTCACCCCTCGCCTTTTCCTCGGTCTTTTACCCTCCCGTCGTCTGTCCCTCTCCCTGGTATTGTCCAACATCAAATTCAGATGGGTAACTTTTTTCTGCCAAGTGTGTACCTCTTATGCAGAGCCTGAACTGCAGTAAATAAAACAAAAATACACTGTAATATTCAGCTGATGCATCTGCGTCTGAAATTAAAACATGTTAGTAGTTGTTATTGTTTTCTTGTATTCAAAATCATAATCTTTATTATTTACAACAATTTTCAAGTATATTTAAAGGCATATAAATAATTACTGTTGACTTAAATTACTTTCAATCAAAAAAAAAATGATGTGGCTCTCACTCCTGTCCTTTCAGCCTTCTTTTTCTCAAATCTTTCTTCTTTCTTCTACTTTAACTTCTGCTTTCATTATCCTACACATTCTTTCGCCCTTACTTCACAATTTCCACCTTAAGTAACAGACATCTCTGTCTTTCCCATCCTTCCCCTCAGTTTCCCAAATTGCTTTCGTCTCCCTCTCCTGAGTCTTCTAATTTTCTTCTCTGTGCAGGAAGTGATTCTAAGATAGGCTTGCTGTGCTCTTTCACAACATGTAAGGATTTTTTTTTCATATTTTTTACGTGCATATAATGTTACGTAATCATGGTTTAAGAAGTTGGTGCATGCATTTAACCAAATTTTAATCAGTGTATTGTATAACTAGCTTTACAGTTTGTGTCATTCTTTATGGACCCATATAATTTTGCCACTGAAAACAGTGTATCTTAGTTACTGTTTTTCTTTTTAAAAAAATACACTAACCTGTATTTTAATGTTATTGTTATAATAAATATATCACATTTGTTTGTAAAATCTAAGCCATCATTATTCAGTGAAAAGTCTGAAGAAAGTTGTGAATTCTTTAGGGCTCATTTGGAGTAATACCAGGCCCATTATACTGATCTAAATTCCACTTGGCTCAGAATGTGGATTTGTCCTTCATGACTATTTGGGAATTGCTGAGTAAGCTCCCAGTTATAGGTAAAGGGTCATAATCAGAAGCGAAATACAGTTCCTACACTTAAAAAGTTATTTAAAATTTATGGACTTAGAATTTTGATAAGGAATCAGCACTGAGAAGTGGCGTGAGAGACTTCTTGAGGTTGTGTTCCTGTTTCATTTATCTATTTGTGAGTGAAGATTACACAAGTACATTATATTCTGATACCTTTCCTATTTAATGTTCCATTTTTCTTCTTTCATAGCAAACCGAATGGTATTACAGATTGAAGCTTCTCTCTAACTTTTGCTTCCTTTCTCTACATTTCCTTTTTTCTCCCAGTAATTTTCCTGTTTTTGAGTGGCTTTATTCCATGGTAGTCTAAGATCAAAACAGAGCACTATATGGTAGGGATTGACTTCTTTCTTTCTCTAACTTTCCATTTTCTCACAATAATATTCTTATCTTTCAGTGGCATCATTCTATTGTAGTCTAACAGGACCAAAGCAGAGAGATCACTGTAATGTGGATGCTAGCAGTGTTTCTAAAACATGAAAATTCAGTTAATGCTACCAGCAAAATGGTCAAAATGTTGAACATATGCATTGTTAAAACTGTCTCTGATCTACCATTTCCAGGCTGTTCAATCTAAGGAAATTTAAAGATACACTAAGTCACAGGGAAGTTTAGGCTGATAGTACGCTCAGTTGGTCTCTTGATCATGTATTATTTTTGTGAATAAAAACTCTGAGCATTTATGCCACATATGTTTGAAATTGTAAGTTTCCATTTGTCTCCTGAAAATAAAATGAAAAATGATACCTATAGTGAGATTTATAATTTATGATAAAAGCAAGGAGACATGTATATAAAATAAGCTAAATGCATTTTGCATTTTATTTATAAAATGTTGACATTATTTTGCAAATGTTGAAAATAAATAAATCGTGTCTGCCAAAGGAATACAACATAGTAAATTAGCATAGAGACAGATATTCCTTAAAACCTTATACCAGGAACAATTTTCCAATAGCAGTTAGAAATGCCCGTTTGTGAAAAAATATTGTTACTTATTTTATCACATCAATTAGACACTGTTATCCCTCTTTGTACATTTGTCTTCTGTATGAAAGCCAGTTCCATTTCTAAATTTAATCTTAATAACATGTTTATCATTTTGCTTGTTGAAGTGACTGAAATGCTGTAACTAATGCACATATTTATTCACTCTCATGTGCTATTTCAGTAGTCTTCTAGTACATAGTGGCAGAAAATGTTTGCTGTAGTGATTAAGTTGAAAAATTGTCTGTCAACTTTGTGTATGTCCTGTTGTATCACTTTGATTTCCCTCCAGTGGGAAGGAGAATGGTAGGAGAGGGCTGGGTCCAGAAATCCTGAAGCTACTGAAATCCATGAACACAAAAATTTGCAGATACTCAGGTTTTTCAAATAAAGTATCATAGCATGTGACATGCACTAAATCATCTTACATCATGTAATAATGAGTGCAATATAAAGGCTATGGAAATTGTTGTACCATATTATTAAGGAAATGATGGTATGAAAACGAGTCTTCACATGTTTAAACTTTTCTTTCAAGTATTTACAATCTACTATTGGCTGAATGCACAGATGCAGAATCTGAGAATAGAGAACACTGACTACATATAAGCATAAAGACATAGTTAATATAAAATTTTATGCATGTAGATAACTTGAGAAAAATTGGAGAAAACTTTTTAAACTCAACTTATCTGCATTTACTTGACTCTGTGAATAAAAGATTTAATTCAAAAATCTTTATGTCAATTACAGTAATTCTATGCAATATGCTAGAAAGTACTATCTTTTCAACTAATTAGCATAGGGATAGATACTCCAAGGGAAGAATTTTCAAATATTTATGTACAAATAATGAACACTGATGAAATTTTTGAAGAGTGATGTAGAAAAAAAAGAAATTTCAGTTGAGAAGAATAGAATATTAACATGCAACATGCATTTTGCAAATGCAAAGATATGTAGTATGAGCTAATTTATCAACACAATTTTAAAAAGATAATCAAGTAACATTCTTAAGTTAGTTGTGATGTCTTGACCATAAAGAAAAACAAATTTTATTACATAAATCTGCATTTATTTGATTACCTGTTGATTTCTACCTCTCAACCTCAGCTCTGTTTTCTGTGGCATACCTACTAATATATGGACTAAATTATGTACTGACAAAAATATTGATATGCCAAGTGTATTAGGTCATTATAAAATTTTTCTCTATAGAGAAAAGTAACACCCACAAGTTCTTTGGCATTCCATATCCTAGAGATTCTTCTGCTTCCTATTTGAAATGAAGTTTCCTGTTATCATCTGATTACAATTGTCCATTACTATTGAAAGGAAATATCTCAGTCCTATTAGATTGATATGGAAGCTTTAAGAAGACATTTGAAAAATCTGCTCAAGGTTATTTATTATTTTCTTCTGATTCACTTATTAGAGTGTAGTAGAGATAGACAGACCTGTCTTGGACATATAGGATTCTACCAAGAAAACTTTCTCTGTAATTTGAACAAATCACATTATAGGTGACCATAATAAAAATCATAGATCTTAATTGTAGCTTTGAACCACATTAAATACTTTTTAAACATATTTTGGTGATGAGGTAGATTAAATAAATGAATGAATGAAACTATAATTGAAAAATGAATGTGTTTTTGAGCCCTAAGCAGTAGCAGCAAACCTATGTCATGAATGCCGCAGCAGACATGCAAAACTTTCTCTGCAGGCACATGTGCCAAGACACCCCAGCCAGTGTTTGACAAATTATCAGCATGCATACAAGACAAAGATTATATTAATTGTGCTAAAGCATGCCAAATGCAAACATTTACCTTTTAATAAAAAGCTCTTTGCATCATTTTAAGCTCTGTTATCACGTTTTGCTTTTAAGACAAAAATATTAATATGTGCGTTTTTTTTCTAAGCTAAAACTTCAGTGCTCAGATTTAATTTCAGTGTTGACACTTTGCCATAAATAAGTGGGCTTTGGGTTGCAGCCTGGGGACTTGGGCTCTGAAAGGAAATAATGAAAATGCATATCTAAATAATAATTCAAATAATTACAGAATAAAAATAACTGAAATAATTACAGAAACTAATTTAACATTTTGATCAGATAACTTAGTGTTGGTTTAGTTTTTCTCAATATGTTTTTCAATCTTTTAATAGTAAAATGTTGTAGATTATTTTCCTCTTTTCATTACGGAAACTTTTAATATGGTCATAAGACTACTGGGTATAATTTGATTAAATGGCAGAAGAAATCCTCAGGGATATAGTTTACATCAGGCTCAATGTACCTAGGTTTTAACTTTTTTTTCTTTCTTAATGCTGACTCTCTTGATTAGAACAGCAGGGGTTCCCATGAAGGAGGATTCAGTGTTTATTATCGTAAATTATATTCCACATTTAGACTACTTTCAAAAACAAAGTAATGAATATGTATTCTTTTTATCCTGTAGTTGCTAAGTTGCCTATACCTAAATCTTTCACTGCTTATCAGTGAACAGATATTTACCATGCACCCAGTCTGCTCAGGACCTATACCAGATAATAGGTGCACACCAAAAATTAAATAATTAAATTTTCTTTCATTGGGTTTTGGTCTTACAAAGACAGCTCAACATTAGCATGTTTTCCTAAGAATAGTTTTCTTTTTTATTATTTTTTTAATTTAAAGAGAAAAAAATGACAAAGGGTAGAAATATTACAGAATTTCAAAAAAAACGTTAAACAGTTTTCACTAGTTGATAAATTACATATTATTCTTTTAGAAATAGTTGTTCAAGTTACAAAATTAAAGCACACAAAGTGGACATGCAAGCAGTGAGAGTGCAAACAGATCTGTTCAACAATCCAACAAGAACTTAGAAATATGGTTGTCAGTCTTAACACATTTAAATATACATGAAGTTATATCTTTTATAGCACTTCCTATTTCCTCTTATGAATAGTTTTCAAATGATGATAACAATACTACCAATATCACATTTAGTATTTTGAGCATAATGCAAAATTTTTCAGGTTTGAAAATTTATTTCTTACTTCTTTGATCTTTGCATTTATTACTAAGCATATGTGTTGCCAATCTGTTAGTTATAATGATCAGTTAATTCAGTAGCAAGCACTTATGTAAGTTCACTAAGATATATGATATATGTAGCCAAAAAGCTATATTGTCACTTTATCTTTAAAAAGTCAAAATCCACAATGTGACAGAAACAGTTCAAAATGAGTTTTAAAAATAAAACTTTATTCTAACAACATTCTGAAATATTCTTGACTACCATTTTGCACATTGTGAAGTTGTCTGAATTAAAATTAAAAAATTTCAACTTACCTGAAGGCATCTTATTAAAATAATTTTACTTGAATATGGTTTATATGTGGTTTGGAAAAATATATCAGCTTAAATTATACTTAGGAAGAAAATATTGGAACTTTATACTTGTTTTGATTTCACCATAGATGCTCAAGAAATGAAGATGACGGTGGTGTTAATGACTGATAATAATGATGATACTGATGTAGACAAATGTGATTGTTCTAATTGTGATGATGAAGATGAAACATATATTTCAGGTTTCTAGCTACAGTGACCGTGAGTAGTAGTAGTGTAGTAGTAAAAGCCTTCTATTACTTCAAAACGTTTGATTAATATTTTCTATAGGTACATTTTGAAGAAAATAAGGTATAACAAATAAAAAGGCATACAGTAGCCTGCACTTTAAAAACATATTAAAAGAATGAAAGAAGCAAAGGAAGGAAGGAAGCATAGGAGGGAAGGAGGGAGAAATGAAAGAAAAAAAGAGATAGATGGGGAAGAGGAAAGAATGGGTTTCCTCATCATACCTAACTGTTCTCATCCATGAAACAGGCTTTCCCATGAGGAGAAGAGTGTTATTCTGGCAAATCTGCACATTATACAGTGAATATAATTTTATTTGGTTTTCTCAGACACCATTTTACTTTCGCTTGCATTTAAAAGTAGAAATATATCCTTTAAAACTGGAACAAATAGAAAAATAAAACACAAAAATGTGGTCCCTGTTTCTCTGAAGAATATGTTTTCATAACACTATTTTATTGTAGGGGCAGGAGAGACACCAATAATGACGAAAATAAATAATGATTACAAGAACTCAGTGTTGACTATTACAAGAACTCAGTACCCATGTAAGGTGGAATAGAGGACATAATTTAAGTAATAGCAAAAAGTGTGGGTATAGAACTTGACTAGCTATAATAATATTTAGAGAAAATATAATTCTCTGGAATGTGGAAGCATGTTAGGGGTTTCTATTTTAACCTAAGATTCCCTGGGATATATTGCTGTGCTCTGTTTTTCTTTTCCAGTTTTATCTTTATTTTTGGGTGCACTGCAGACGTACAAAGATATTGGTTTTAATAATGTTTTGTAGAATACCTTAACAGTATTATTTTCTCCCAGAAAAGTTCTTAAATCTCATCTGAACAGTGGTGCAAAACTGTAGCATCAAAATAAAATGTGTTTCAGATTAGATGACAAGGCTATCAAGGGGTTCATAAAAGAGGGTGCGGCGGGAAAAGCAAAGCCTTCGTTTTTATAAAATGTAAAAGAGATCATGACAATAAGGGAAAATGATGTCCGCGATGACTCATGATGTAAAAAAAGTAAATTTGAACTTGATAATGGACATGAGGCTAAAAGTTGGAGTTAATTTATTGAAACTTAAGAATACATTTTTAATAAAACAGAGAAAAGTCAATGCATTTTGTGTTGGACAAGTTGAATCTGGTTTTATTGTGAGAAATTTATATTCAAACTTCTACAAACTTAGAGATCCAGTCATAGAGACTAAACATGCTGTGATTATATCATTTTTGAGACCAAGCAGATCTTCATTGTTTATGAAAAATGAAGACAAGAGCAGGTATTACAATTTTGCTGATAATTTCATATGTTGTCACTTAAATTTTCAGTAGCGGGAATTCAGAAGCTCCACATTTAAAGATATAAATAGTTTCAAATATGAACTGAAAGAAGTATTTGAGCTATAGCTGTGTACATTAAATATATTTGAAATATTGAATGAGATCTGAAGCGTGTAAATTTTGAGACATATAATAAGGCATAATATTTGCCTCTTGGGAAATATAATAGCAAACATTGAAAATAAAACTCTGCACAATGTCAGTCATATCATATAGGAATAATGTAGCTATAGACACTTAGAAAATTAAGTCATACATCAGATTCATAGTTTGAAGTGTCTAAGATAATTTATTGTCATTTGCTTGATCATGAAATAATATATTAGGCATCTTAAAAACCACAGGGAAGGCTGGGGATTTAGCTCAGCGACATAAGGCCTTGCTTGGCAAGTGTGAGGTCATGAGTTTGATCCCCGGTACCAAAAAACTAACAAACAAACAAAAAACCTCAGGGAAATTGGCGATATGTAGAAACCAATTGAAAAGTGATTCACTTTTTACTGTAGATGCTGTATTGTCTTAACATGTAGATTCACTCATATCTTTTTTCTCTAGTGTGAAGACAGAAAGAATGGAAATGCTATCAAAACAATATTGTGATTCCAAATACTTTAATTCTATTTTAGTAAGTTAAGTGCATTGTAAATGATAAGCAATGTGTGGTCTTGTGAATTTTAGCAGCATGTCTTTGATAAAATGACAGTTAATATTTGTTTGTATTTCTGAATATGGAATATGTATTTCATATGATGGGTTATGAAATCTTATCCTAACTTTGAATATGAAAAAGAAAAGTATACAACCTGTTCCTTTATTGTCAGTTTGAGGACTATTTAATATTCCTACACAAGACTTATTTAATTCTTCAGAGTAATATATCTTTCACTACAATTTTTTCAAGTTGATAATTTCTCAGACACTGTCAGTTTAAATGTTAATTGTAGATTTCTGTCTGGAGAAAAAGTTGATCTCAAAAGTCATTCTGTTATCGTGTTGAGCTTTATTTAGTTCTGCATATAGTCTAATAATGTAATCTAATTATGTAGTTCTCACATTGCTTTTATTTTTTTATTTTGAAGAGAATAAAACCAAATAATACAAAACAAAATAAAGTCAATCAAAACAAAAGGATGAGCATGGTACATGACTTAAAAACAAAATACCAGGTGAACAATAATGGCTACCATAATGTCTCTTGTTATCTTCAAAAAAGAATTGCCCATATCATCAGGCATAATAACATTGAACAAAATAGTGCAGAACAAAACCAATAAAAACAAAACAGTGGAGACATTAAAGGACTTCAAAAGAATATAATAATCAAACCACCATGGGTATTGTAGTGCATCTTATTGTCTTCAAAGTAGTTGCCTATATCATCAGACTTGACACTATCAAACAAAACAGAATAAAATACAATCAGTCAAAAAAAAAACCTGTGAAAGCAATACAGGGCTTCAAATCAAGCTAATAGGAAATCAAAAATGGTCACCATAATATATCCTGCTATCTTTGAAATAGCTGTCCATACCATCAACTCTAATAAAAGTAGACAAACTGAGACAAAATAAAATCAAACTAAATAGAACAATGAAAACAATATGGGTTTCAATCATGATAATAGATTAACAATGGCCACTGCCTTCCATTTTTAGACAATTCCTCCCCTTTCACTTTCACAGGATATATTGTACATTTGGATCCCATTAACTCCTTTAGTTTTTATAGTAGGGAAGCAACCCATTATTCACCTAAGTGATTCTAAATCTTTTTACCCCTGAGCATGATCTCAAGTGTTATCCATTTACCTACAAGAGCCTCAAGGTTATCTTTCTTTATAGCTGAGTAGTTTTCCATTATACAGAAGTGTCATGGCTTCCTAACCAATGTGCAGTTGATGGTCAAGCTACCCCAACTTGTTTCTGGTTCCCTGTCACATAGACCATTGTGTTCTCATCTTTGACTTTCAGTCTATAAACCCCCTTTCGGTTAAATGTATTTCTTGTATAAAGCATATTGATCAACTCTATCTCCTGATCCACTCTGCTTGTGTTTCTCTATTGGTGAATCAAGGCCATCTATATTAGTGATTATGGCCAACCTTCTCTGCCTCATCTCTGCCATGCTATTTTTATGCTGTTGGTTGCCTAATTTTCACCTTAATTCCACTTTCTGCCCCATTTAGTGAGCCTCTCCTGCTGCTGTTCCTAAAACCATGGTCTTTTTCCCCTCTCTCTTGAATGTCCTTCAATATTTTTTGTAGGGTTGTTTTGGTAGTCATGAATTCTTCCAGTTGTTCTTTGTCATGGAAATACCTGGTTTCTCCATCAATTTTGAAAGATAGTTTTGCAAGGTACATCAATCTGGTTGGAGATTGTTTTCTTTCAGGACTTAGAATACTTCATTCCAATCTCTTCTTGATTTGATGGTTTGTGTCGAGAAGTCTGTCATGATTTTGATGGGTTTTCCTTTATAAGTGATATGTTTTTTTTCTCTGACAGCTTCTAATATTCTGTCCTTTCATTGAATTTCTGGGATCTTGATTATTATATGTCTGGGTGTAGATTTATTTTGGTTATAGTTGGCTGGAGTTTTGTATGCCTGACTTATCAGAATATCATTTCCTTTTCCTATGCCGGGGAAGTTTTCTTTAATTATTTCTGTAAATAGCCTTTGTATTTCATTTGTGTTTACCGCTGCTTATTTTACTCACATTTTTAATTCTTAAATTACAATTCTTGTCATCTTGTAGCCTTTGTATATTACTTCCTGGTTCCTTGTTATTTTTAAGAGATCTTTCCTTGCACAATCACTAGCTGTAAACCTGTCTTCAAGGTTTGATAGTCTATCTTCAGTTTCTTTCAAGCAGTTTTACAAGCTTTCAAAGGAGTTTTTAATTTCTTGGTAATCTTTTTGAATGTTTCATGTATTCTAAATCTTTTTTATATTCTTCATTGAAGGTTTCCCTTATTTTTCTATGCTCCTCTATTCTTCCATCTGTGTCTTCTTTATAGGTGCTTAGCAATTCTTTTATTTTGTTTCTTATTTCTTCTTTTACCTGAGATAGTATTTCTGTTCTAAGTTCTTTTATAGCCTCTGGAAGTTATTTCTTTATGTCAGATGCTGTTGCTTCAGAAACTTCAGATGTACAACTCCTGATCTCTTCTGTGTTTACATCTCCTGGACCATTACTGCTTGGGTTGGAGGCCAGAGACTGCCTTTTGCTTCTTATTCTTGTCGTGTTCCTGGTTTCTCCTGGACAAGTGGGTAGTGGGGTCCCCAGCCAGCTTCACTGTGACTATGTGTCCCCAGGCTTCAGCAGCTTTTCACGATGGTTCCAGCTCTGGGTGAAAGTGCCACCAGCTACCACCTTCTTCTAAGTTTTTCTTTTTTTGACATGAGTTCCTTAGGTTTGCAACTGAAATAGAAGGAGTTATATAGGAACTGATCATTTTACTGTTCTGAGAAACTATAATGAACTGCCATTGTACCAAAATGGTGGGTATTCTGTTTCCCTGCAAGGCCCTGATCAGTTACGAGTTAATAACATAAAGAATGTAAATTGGAATGTTGATGAAGGAGACACGGTGGTGATTGTTGTGGAGTTATTTGAAAAGTTTGATCTTCTGGCAGAGCTGTGGAAAGCCTGATGTGGTGGAATTCTCCTGCCAAATACTTCTTTCAGTGCTGGCATAAACCTGTTAACAGCAACAACCTCTGCTTATGTTCTCTTCCCTTCCTAGAACTGCTCACTGGCTGTTAAGAAAAAAGGAACAGCCAGAAGATAAGCATGCTTCATCAAACCTATCCGAATTTTTATTTTTCCTTGATTACATCTGACTTTACAGAGTCCCAGAATAGTAGAATAGTTCTCACAAATGCCTCATTGTTGAGTTCAGTGAGAACAGCAGTTATTTTGTTTTATTCATTGGTGAATCCAAAGATCATATGATAGTATGTAGAAGTGATTTGGAAAATTCCTGCACAATAAATACATGAATAAAAATTCTACATGAAGTTAGAATTAACGATACTACTTAATATAGCTTCTGCTAATTGTCAGTAAGAGCAGAAAGGATTATGATGCTCATTTTACCAAATACTTTTTAAAGGAAAAGTTATATATAATACAATCAGCTAGACTTAGTTAAGCCCAGATATCCTGACTCAACACAAGAGTCTGTCCTAGCCCCTTTGAAATTGATTACTAATATGACAGATTTACTTAATTATTGTAGAAAAGTACATTGTGACTACTGGGTAGTCCTGGAGTCATGTAGCAAGTGCTTTATGAATTTGTCTTCATTATTTTACAAATTTACAAATTATAAGTAGTCATATACAATTGTTATTTATAGTCCAGAAATTTCATTATTCATTAAACTTTGTTACATATCTTTATTTGATAGAATACTAAAGTAGAATTTTGATAGCAAAGATCTGTAATTAGATAAAATTGTTATCTATTTTTTCACTTCACAGTCAGTGAAAATCTCCAGGAAATTTCCTGTTACTTTCTCTTCCTGGACAACAACATTTTTTCTCTTGCAGTGCTAATTGTTTTAAAGGATCTCATGCAGATCTCCACAGAACACCTTATGAAGTGCTATCTCTTGGTCTATTAATTAACATGTAAGATTAATCTCATGGTACAATGCTTTCCATTGCAATGCTTTGTATTTAGTACTTTCTCGTTTACATGAATGGGAAAACGATCTGGCAACCTGACTACAACATCTGCTGCTCAATTACCAGGCAGACAGGACTATGGAAGCTTTCAATGTTTTCAGTCATAGCCACAGGTCTGGCTGTACTTTCTTTGTACCGGGTAAAGGATCTGTAGGTCAAAGGGATATTTTTGCTATTTGAAGAAGAACTATGACGCAGAAGTTGCAGCATGCCACTTTTGTATCTACAACAACTGCAAGTAAAAGAATTTTCTGGAAAGAACACATCGTTTGGTACTTTCTGCTGTTGAATCAAATGAATTTGACTAATTTAAAATAATTTATTTTTCATCTGTGAGCTACAAAGATACGTTAGACAAGGTTCAGTTCCCCCCAAAAGCTAAAAGTAAATCACACACAATTTTTATACTTATTAAGGAGAACAGTCCTTCTGTCTATTGAAAATTTGATTGGTGAAAACATCATAAATTCATATAAGATAAAAGCGTAGTTATTCTTTCTGTGGATAGCTAATAACTTATAGATCATAGCTTTATAGAGAAAAAGTATACCATCCTTCCCACAGGGGCAGAATGAAACCTCACCCAAAATTTGACTCACGTCTTATACAAATGATCACACACACACACACACATACACAGTGTGTGAAAATGCTTTTTTAAAAAAATGTAATGCTTATTCTTATGTATAAAAGAGAGATGATGGCAGAGATATATCACAGAAACAGCGTAATTCAAAATTAGCTTGAGAAAATTAGAAAAATGCTGCCTTTTTTGCTGTTTAGTGTTAGTTAATTTGTTTGTTTATCTTTTTAGTATGGCTAGGAAAAAGAGATTCCATAACATGGTTTGAATTTACAACCAGTAGATACAAATGCAGTAATATCTTCACCAACACTTTAGTTTACAAACAATTTGGTTCACAAATAAAACCATTCTCCAAAATTTTGCTTCTATTACACGCTCCACATTGGATGACAAACCACAAACAAAAATGCAATTATCTTCCCTAAAATTGTAAAACAAATTAAGTTGGTAAGCCATTGTACCACTGTCCAGGCTTTAAGCTTAAAAGGTGATGACAGACAAGTGTTTAAAAAGTGGGGTCATGATTTTTACTGTAGGAAAAATAAATGTAAAAATATACTATCATGATTATGCATAAAATGACAGACTAAGATGCATCAGATCAAAGAGATGAAAAGTCAGGAAACATTTTCATAATCTGCTCATACTCTTACTGAAATCAAAAGAAAATGAACATCAAACCCCTTTCTAATCTTGTTTTGCTTTAAAAGAACACTGTCTTTTAAAACATTGCTTTAACATGCTTTAAAAGAAAGGCATATTTTAGGATAATGTGGATAATATTTTTGTCAGTTTTAGAATTGATTCATTCATTCCTATCAATCCTGTAAATGATCCCAAAAGAATAGCAACAGTAAACTCATGGTTGAAAACTCAAATTCCTTTATGTTTATCCACAAACACAATATTTTGAGCTCAATTTTAGGATTTGTGTTTAGGATATGCACTATCAGGTGTGTAATACATACCTTGCTACTGAAGAGTAACTAATCACAAGAGTGGAGGGAGTTATGTCAGTGATACTCTAAGACAAAAGTTCTAAGATCATCTGTAACACATTGTGACACCAAAAACAAAATGACGAAAATGATATGAATTTTCTGAAAGAAAATTTGTCACCGTAACTCACAGATTTGTAGAGCCTAATTTAATAGATTTATAACAAACTGAAACATACCAATCATCAGCTAAATGTGACAGTATTAGTATACTTTCTCTTTCTCTTGATCTTTCCTCGATGCATATTATTAAGTTTTCTTGGTACTTGTTAAGTATATAAAATGTTTTTTGCTTGCACAAAGAAATGAAATGCCTATTCAGACATGAAACCTTTTTTTTCTCAATGATAAACGCACTTGTACAAATATATTCACAGTAATTGAAAGTAGGGCTGTGGGGGTATCAAATTATTGAATGTTAGTTACACATAAAAGCTATGAGTATCTTTTGGTTTTCTTTTTCTCTTTGTCTTTGGATTAATTGAATTAGTAAAAAAGAATACAAAGTTCAGATGTGTACAGACTTTCATGATGTTGTGAACTGGATTGTCTCTCTGAAAAATTCAATATATTGTTATACTTACTTCTAGTATGTTAAGATGTAAACTTATTTGGAACTAGTATATTGCAGATGTAAGTCCTTCAGATGAAGTCATGGAATACAGTGGCCCCCAACCCATACAACTTGCTTCGAAAGAAAATTTGGTTAGAGATGCCATACAGGAAGAATGCTTTATGAAAATGAAGACAGAGATCGGGGTTTTGCCTCATCTATAAGCACCAGAGTTTCAAAGGTGTCAAAAGAGTTCCTAGAACCTAGACAAAGCCATGGAGCAGATAATTTTAGAAGAATGAATGGCACTAAAGATTCTGTGAGTGACAGTCTTCAGAATGGTAGGAAAATACATTTCTGTTGCTCTAAGCCACAGAGTTTGGCATACTTTCTTCCATCAGTTCTAGGAAGTGAATTTATGCATATACCAGAAACAGTCATTTTTTAAATTCACCCATTCTTTCCTTAATTGCTTGCCACTCCAAAGTTTTATTTTAAAACCAAATTGTATCTAGATCCCTTGACTCAATTGAAGTAAAAATAAATCAAATAGAAACAAAATATATATTAAAAGAGTGACACTAGTTTCAGTGATGCCTGCCAAGGACAGTATTTCTTCTTTATATGTAATAAAATGAATTATGCAGTGCACAGGCAGCCAGTTCAATTTTGAACTGCTGCTTTAGGTGCTGTATAGAAATATACATAATAGTAATAGAAATTAAATAGTATATAATCAATGTGGCTTCTGTAGTCAAATATCTAATTTGAGAAGTTGGAAATCATTTCCTTCTAATTCTATAAGTATTTTTGTGTGACTCTTTAATTAGGAAATGACAAATTTAAAAATTGAGTGACAGACTTTAATGGCATAGTCCCTAGTACAGATCACAAAACTGGTTATGTTGATAAAGCATGTTAGTCTGTCGAAAACCTTAAATGAATAACAATAGAGTTCTAGAAAGATGCACTTGAGTACAAGAGGGACAAAATTATCTAATCTAAACAGTCCTGTTTATAGCAGTGACTTTTTATTATAGGAAGAGTCTCACACCATGATATATTAAAGAAAATTATTAAATGGAACTTCAACAAATATTAAGGAAGCATACATAAATATTTGTGATCAGATTCCAGGGCTAGCTATACCAAAAAAAAAAAAAAAAAGCTAAAACTACTGTGTAATACTTTGGTTAAAGATATTAATTATTTTGAAATGGCTATGCATTAAACCACACAGATTTATTGAGCATATCATGCTTCCTAGACATCAGATATGCACAAATAAAAGGTCCTTAAATTTCATAATAATGTTGATTTTATAAGAATAAGTTTATGAAGAAAAATTACATTATTTCTTATAAGTCCATGCTTTAAAATTTAAAGTTAATTTATTAGTCAAATATAACCACATTATGTCTATTAGCAAAACACATTCCAGCTCAAAGTCATTTATTATAACTTAAGAAAGTTCTTAAGAAAGAGACATGAGGATTCCAACATGTAGCCCACCTGGTTGTGCCCTTCCCCTGGAGGGTAGGTCTCACTCCCAGCACTGACCATGGATCAATGAAAGTTCCTCCATCAGCTCCACAATGCACTCTCCATTGGGCTCACCAACCTCCCACTTCAGTGCTGCTGTTCTTCCTCTCCCTGGAACCTCCACCAAAGGCCCACCCTGCCACTGGGAACACAGTGCAACCCCGCCTCAGGGGTTGGCTACCCAGAACCTCCCTTGTGGGCCCACCCTGCCATTAGGAACATTGGGGAGGCCCGCCCAAGACTGAAAACTGCCCTGGACTGCTACAGATGGGCCTGGCCTCCCACCTGGAACATCAGAAGATCTCAGCGGGACCCAGTTAGTGTGAGAAAATTTGGAACTTTGCTCGCAGGTGGCGAACTTTGGACTACACCAGATTCACTGTATCAATGTGGTGAGTATACCCCTAAAATAGAGGTGTACAGGGGATAATTAGGGCCAGTAGTAAAACCCCCTCCAACTAACTATAAGAATTTGGTGAGTCTGAAAAGTGTGTGTGATCCCCTCCTACACATAGAAAACATCAGGCAGAGTGAAAATGACAAAACAAAAAAGCAAAATGCAGTCTCAAACATATAGTTCACCAGAAGCAAGTATAGGAGAAATTGAAATAGAGGACCCCAAAAGTAGCACACCAGGAATCTCAGGAAAGATAGCAAGTGAAGTAAAAAAAACAACTGCATCAGGCTATAGAGGAAATCAAATTAGAAGTAGTCTCCCATGTAAAGATAGAAATAACAACTTTAGTAAAGGTGTTGTTGAATGCAGCTAAAGAAGAACTAGAGAAAAAAGTACATGAGCAGGGAAACTGATTGAAACTTTGAATGAACAATATAGAAAACAAGCAGAATTCATGAAACAAACTAAAAGAGACATCCAAGAAACAAAAAATTCTATTGAAAGTGTGCAAAACCGCCTAAAAGAAGCTGAGGATAGGATTTTGGACCTTGAGGACAGGATCACAGTTAGTGATCAGGAAAGGATAGAACTTTTAAAAATAACAAAGCAGCATGAAATGACAATCCAGAAGCTTCATGGTGATGCCAAGAGCAACAATATAAGAATAATGGTCATTAGCAAAGATACAGGAGTCCAGGCAAATGGCATACGTAAAGTATTTACAGAAATAATAGCAGAAAACTTCCCAAACATGGGGAAAGAATCTGATATGCAGATAAGTGAGGCATATAAAACACCAAACAGTCACAATCAACATAAATCCACACCCAGACACATAATAATTAAGATTTCAGACATACAGCATAAAAATAGAATACTAAAAGCTGTTAGAGAAAAGGCACAACTCACCTATCAAGGAAAACCCACTAGAATCATGGCAGACTTTTCAGCACAAACCCTCAAGTCAAGAAGAGCTTGGAGTCAGGTATTTCAAGCCCTGAAAGAAAACAACCTTCAACCCATACTGATGTACCTGGCAAAACTTTCATTCAAATTTAATGGAGAAACAAGATACTTTCATGACAAAGAACAACTGAAGAAATTCATGTCAACCAAACCAACCCTAGAAAGAGTACTGAAAGACATACTAGACAGAGATAAAAATGGCCATAATCCCCAAAACAACAACAGAAAGAAACCACCAGGTAGGATAAACAATTGAATAAGAGGAAAAGCAGAAAGAAACAACTGGAACATAACATGGCAAAGTTGAGCCAGTACATATCAGTGATATCCATAAATATAAATGGCCTCAACTCACCTATAAAAAGAAATAGATTGAGAGAATGGATCAAGAAACAGGACCCCACAATATGCTGTATACAAGAAACACATCTGACCCAAAAGGAAACTCATAGATTTAAAGTCAAAGGGTGGAAAATAGTGTCCATGCAACAGGAACCCAGAAAAAAGCAGGGGTAGCTATTCTATTTGTGGACAACATAAACTTCAACCCTAAAATGATTAAAAGAGATAGAGATACATACTTGTTAGTGGTAAAATTCAAGACGAAGAACTAACAATTATAAATATATATGCACCAAATACAGGAGCTATATAAGACAGATACTAATGGACATGAAAAACCAAATACACAAGAACACAATTATAACAGGAGATCTTAACAGCCCATTGTCACAAAGGGATAAATCAACTAGACAAAAAGTCAGCAAAGAAATAACAGAACTGAATCACACCTGTGAGCAATTAGATGTTTACAGAGTGTTCCATCCAACCACATCAGAATACACATTCTTCTCAGCTACACATGGGACATTCTCCAAATAAACCATATATTATCCCATAAAACATTCTTAAGTAAATGCAAAGGCATTGAAATCATGCATAATATCTGACCATAGTGCACCGAAATTGGAAATTAATGGCAAAAGAAATTGTAAAACCTACCAAATACATGGAAATTAAATAACAGCCTTTTGAACAACCAGTGGACTACAGATGAAATTAAAGAGGAAATAAAGCAATACCTACAATTCGATGAAAATATAGAAAAAACATACTCTAATTTGTGGGATGCAATGAAAGCAGTCCTAAGAGGGAAATATAAAGCAATAAACTGTCATATCAAGAAAACAGAATGAGCACAAATAAACAACCAAATGCTCCATCTCAAGCATCTAGAAAAAGAAGAGCAAGCTAAACCTAAAGCTCATAGAAGAGAGGAAATTGTAAAGATTAGAGCAGAAATCAATGCAGTAGAAACTAAAAAAAAAATACAAAGAATTAATGAAAGAAAAAGCTGGTTTTTTGAGACAATAAACAAAATTGACAAACTACTAGCTAACCTTATCAAGAGAAAGAAAGAAAAAAACCAAATTCATGCAAAAAGAACTGAAAAGGGAGAAATTACTACAGATCCCATGGAAATTCAAAAGATCATGAATACCCACTCTGAAAATCTCTACTCACATAGAGTGGAAAACACAGAGGAAATGGACAGATTTCTAGAAACATATGAACTACCAAAGGTCAACCAAGAAGATATAGCAATTTTGAACAACACAATATCAGCTATTGAAATTGAAAATGTAATTAAAAACTTACCAACAAAGAAAAGCCCAGGTTCTGATGGATTCACAGCTGAATTCTATAAGAAATTTAGAAAAGATTTGATGCCAGTACTCTTTAAACTCTTCAATGAAATTGAGAAAAGAGCAATCCTCCCTAAATCATTCCTGGAGGCAAGTATTACTCTGATACCAAAACCAGAGAAAGATCCAACCAAAGAAGAGAACTATAGGCCAATCTCACTAATGAACATTGATGCAAAGATTCTCAACAAAATACTGGCAAATAGAATGCAGCAAATCATCAAGAAGATTATACATCATGACCAAGTGGGGTTCATTCCAGGAATGCAGGGATGGTTTAACATAAGCAAATCAATAAATGT
This sequence comes from Hydrochoerus hydrochaeris, assembly GCA_004027455.1. Taxonomy (NCBI): domain Eukaryota; kingdom Metazoa; phylum Chordata; class Mammalia; order Rodentia; family Hydrochaeridae; genus Hydrochoerus; species Hydrochoerus hydrochaeris. The sequence continues at coordinate 92,154 of PVLA01001930.1, read as the reverse complement.
AATACACCACATCAACAGAGCCAAAAACAAAAACCACATGGTCATCTCAATAGATGCAGAAAAAGCTTTTGACAAAGTCCAACACATGTTCATGATTAAAAACCCTTCAGAAACTCAGAATACATGGAGTCTACCTCAACCTTATAAAGGCCATCTATGACAAACCAACAGCCAACATTATACTAAATGGACAAAAACTGAAAGCTTTAACTTTAAAATCAGGAACAAGACAAGGATATCCACTATCACCAATCCTTTTCAACATAGTTCTGGAAACACTAGCCAGGGCAATCAGACAAGAGAGAAAAATAAAAGGAGTAAAGATAGGAAAGGAAGAAGTTAAACTATCACCATTTGAAGATGACATGATACTCTATATATAAGACCCAAAAAACTCCATTAAAAGACTGCTAGAGGTAATAAACAAGTTCAGCAGTGTAGCTGGATACAAAGTCAATGCTCAAAAAGCGATAGCATTCCTGTACACAAACAAACTCACTGAGAGAGAAATTATGGAAATTTCACCCTTTACAATAACATGCAAAAAAAATGAAATATTTAGGAATCAACCTAACTAAAAATGTAAAAGACCTATATGCTAAAAATTATACTATGCTGAAAAAGGAGATTGAAGAGGATATTAGAAAATGGAAGGACATTCCTTGCTCTTGGTTAGGAAGAACCAACATTGTGAAAATGGCTATACTCCCAAAACTGTTATACAGATTTAACACAATCCCAATCAAAATACCATTGACATACCTCACAGATCTAGAGAACACACTAATAAAACTCATTTGGAAACAGAAGAAACCTAGAATAGCAAAGGCAATTCTAGGCAACAAAAGCAAGGAAGGAGGCATCTCAATTCCAGACTTGAAACAGTACTATAAAGCCACAGTGATAAAATCAGCTTGGTACTGGCAAAGAAATAGACCTGAGGATCAATGGAACAGATTAGAAGATGCAAGCACAACTACAAAGACACTCAGCTACCTGATATTTGACAAAGGGGCTAAATATGTCCACTGGAAGAAGGATAGTCTCTTTAATAAATGGTGTTGGAAAAACTGGCTCTCTACATGCCGAAGACTGAAACTAGATCCATGCATATCACCATGCACAAAACTAAAATCTAAATGGATCAAAGACCTCAATATTAAAACAGAAACACTAAATCTACTGTAAGACAAGGTAGGTAGAAGTCTTGGAGACATAAGGATAGGCAGAGAATTCATGAACCAAACACATACTTCACAGGAAACACTTCAAAGAATCAACAAATGGGATCTCATTTTATTGAAAAGTTTCTGCACTTCAAAAGAAATCACCAACAGAGTGAAAAGAAAACCCACAGAGTGGGAAAAAATTTTAACCAGCAACCCCTCAGACAAAGGACTTTGTGTCCAGAATATATAAAGCATTGAAAAACATCAGGCCCCCCAAATTCAACGACCCTCTCCAAAAATGGGCATCTGAGATGAACACATAGTTCTCAGAGAAAGATATACAAATGGCAAATAAATACATGAAGAAATGTTCGCCATCACTGGTCATTCAAGAAATGCAAATTAAAACAGCATTGAGATTCCACCTTACTCCGGAAAGAATAGCTGACATCAAGAAATCAACTGAACAAATGTTGGTGAGGCTGCGGGGAAAAAGGAACACTGCTCCACTGTTGGTGGGAATGTAGACTGGTGCAACTATTATGGAAATCCATATGGAGAATTCTCAGAAGACTAGGATTGGAAGCCCCATTCAATCCAGCTATCCCCTTCCTGGGTATTTTCCCCAAAGAACTGCAAAGTTCATATCACAGTGATATATGTGCACCCATGTTCATAGCTGCACAATTTGTGATAGCTAAATCCTGGAAACAATCAACTGCAGAGTGGATGAAAAATATGTGGCATTTTTAGACAATGGAATATTACTCAGCTATAAAAAATGGTGACCTTGAGGCCTTCATAGGCAAATGGAGACAACTTGAGACTATCCTCATTAGTGAAGTAAATAAGAATAATATTTATAAATATCATGTTGTGTCTCTAGTGTAAAAAGTAAATAAGAACTACAAGCGTAATGAAACCAAAATGTGTAATTGCTATTGTAAAAAAGAGAGGAAAAGAAAGTGCTCTAAGGGATATAACTGCATGTACGTTTGAGTGTGTAAAATAGATGACCATATTGCTGAATCTTTGTTGGATCTTTGAGCAGAACTGTTTGCAGTCTGACTGTTTGAATATTTACTGTGTATCCTTTAACTTTCTAACTTGAACAACTACATCCAGGATGACAGTACGTAATTTATAAATTACTGATTTCTTAGTAGTGCTTTTTCTCATTCCCCTTTGTCTTTCTTTCTTTTAGAATTCTATGTTGTTGTTACCCTTTTTTTCTGTTTTGTTTTTTTTCTTCTCTTTAAATAAAATTTTAAAAATGTATAATCGCTATTGTAAAAAAAGAGGAAATAGGAAGTGCCATAAAAGATATAGCTGTATGTATGTTTAGATGTGTGGGATTGATGACCATATTTCTAGGTTCTTGTTGGATTGTTGAACAGATCTGTTTGCACTCTCACTGCTTGAGTGTTCACTTTGTGTACTTTAATTCTGTAACTTGAATAACTATTTCTAAAAGAACAATATGTAATGTATGAACTAGTGATTTCTGATTGTTTATCTTCTTTTCTTGAAATTCTATAATATTTCTACCTTTTTCCTGTTTTTTTTTCTCTTTAAAGAAAAAAAAGAAAGGGACATGAAATATATGAGTAGAAAAAAATTTTAAACAAATTGCACATGGAATTAGACTAGGTATAAATTTAAAATGCACTTTTGTGGATCCTGATAGTTCTCAGTCTAAAGATTCATTTTCATGAGATTCAGTCTTAGGATGATTAGCTATTTTCCAGGATGCTGTCAATCACAGAGATGCTGTAAGTTTTCCTTCTCTGATTTCCTGTGTTGCTTGTTGTCACTGCATTATTGATTTCATCTTAATTCCACAGTAATGAGTAGGGAAATTATGAAGATACTTTTAGAAGTTACTGTGATTTCATAATATGAAAGAACTTTGAAAAAACATATTAAAGTCCTGAATATATTTTAGTTAAAGAAAAATTATATTAGCTGTCAAATTGTGAAAGTTATATGTGGGTTTTTTTCTTTCTTAAAAAAAGTCATATATCTTTGAATTTGAGAAGTAAAGGTAGAGGCTGATGCTGTTTAATTTCCCATAATGAAGAAATCTGTCATATTATAAAAGAAATACGGAACAAAGCAAAAATTCCTTATCAGCCAACATATTTTTAAAATTGATGATTATTCTAGTGTGTATTTTGATTACATATGATTTAATATGAGAAATGAATAATTTAAAATGTTTTGTATATATTTAAGCCTCAAACTTGTATAAATGCTTATACTTAAGCAACTTTACTGAGTTACTTTTTCAGTGTGATGATATGATAATTTACACATGAGGTGAATCATAATATTTTATATATTGTTCTGAACTGTGATATTTAGTTAGATACTGTCTAATAAAAACCATCATGTGTAGCCTCCAGCCCACAAAGCTTCATATCGATTGGAGAGTGAATGAGGATGAAAAGCAAAGAGACTGAATTAGATTAAAATGTTGGGGGTTAGGGGGCTTTTGTCACCCTTTGACAAGGAGTCCTGTGTGTCTGGCTTATCCTGTCTGTATTCTCACAGACATGGGGACAAACAGCTAGAGTAGCACAAGGTTCATCTTCCTCCCACCATCCGTTGTACATGTCCGAATAAACAGTCGGATCTCAACTACATTGACATTTTCCTATAGCCTGGATGTGTCAGCACACTTACACACTACCTTTCTCCTTCGTTACACTTCCTTACACTCTCCTTTCACAGAGGAACCTAGCTAGGCCTCAGTTCTTCCTATCTGGTCTCACAATTATATTGTGTATTGTTCTACCAGAATTCTGAGATATCTGCAGTCTAACAAAGGTAGTGACATATGGCATAAATTAAGCACTTAGAATTCCATAAAACTAAGAATATGAGGTGCAACTGTTTGAAGATTTCAGATTTCAGATGTATTAGAAACTTTTATGGAACATAATTGCTTTTATGAGTATTTGTAAATTTTAATGTGAAGTTAATCATATACCACTACAAAAGCATTTATTGAGTGTCCATTCTGTACCAGGCATACAACTGTGCTTTGGGAATAATAAACAAACCAAGGCCAGTGACTTTGAGAGTTTATATAAAATTGTGGAAGAATAATTTACCACAATATAGCCATCAATGGACTCTTTTTATATTCCATTCACATTACCAAAAGGTTGTCCCCTTTTTCTAATAGTGAATATGTAATTTAGTAGGAAGCTTCTTAAAAAGTTAATACTTCCTGTAATACATATGATTAACAGTAGCCTTCATCTGCAAAGTAGCTTCCCTTGGAAATACTGTTTAAAGAAGTTTTTAACATATATGCTGATTTTCAACAATGCTTTTGTGAACTAAGATGGAAAAATAAGAGATCAGCATGATTCATAGAATGGCAAAAAGTTTGAGATTAGATTTGAAATACAGAGTTGGGTTTTCTTGATTTATAAAGGAAGATGATGCTGCCACCCTCACGGCATCATTCTAATGATGGATCATGTGTTATTAGGATAGAGACCGGCTTATAGTCACTGGCCTTTATCCATGTTAGTTTTTACTTCTACCTTGGTTAACAATTTCATCAATATTTCCTACACAATGGCTAGGAACCAGATTTGATATTCAAAATATTAACAAGAGTAAACCTTGATGTAATATCCAGTCACTCATGCTTATACTGAGAGTGAGTTATACAAGAAAATTAAAATTTCATTTTTTAAGTTATTTTATTGAAAGATTCTCAGACTAAAATTACAACAGGGCATATTTGAGAACAAAAATGCTTTTAACTTAAATTTCCATTTAATCTTTGATTTTGCAATGACTAACTTTTTAATTGCATGCCCAGCTTTATTTCATAAATACTTAAAATTAAATTTGATATACCTATAGTGTCTGGAGTAGGTATTTAAATAGAATTAAGACAAAAGTAATCAAATACATTTTTTCAAGCAACTAATGCTAATTTAAAACTTTTTACATTGTATTTTTACCATCAAAATAGTGTTCATTATTACTTGGGAAAACCAAGTAATTTAAAAAGTTACCACAGAAGGGATAACAATATTTTACATGTTAGATATTAATAAGAATGAAATTGATTAAACAATTCAATAGCCTTACATTGAAAATTTGGACACTTATAATAGTAAAAAGTAACCTTTAATGTAGTTTTTATATTCTTAGTATTAAATTAGTATTTGTTTAATTATAAAATTGCCAAAAAACACTGTTAGAAAATAAAGTTGACATCATAATGAAATTATCAAATATTTTAAGATTTAAATGCAGTTCTATATTTTATGATTCATTTCCATTATTTTAAGTTTTTTACAATGAATTCAAATCTTTTACCCTTCAGACGAAATGTTTATTTGCTAAGTGTGATGTTTAGAGGTAAAATGTTCTCAGAAAGTCTCATGTGTTCTGAGCTGGGGTTTTCAGAAAGAATTGGGTGATGGAAGCACTGTACTCATCACGGACTCTGTCGATGAGCTAGTAGTTGAATGTGCTTTTAAGGGTTGGGACTTGGTTGGAGGAAGGTTACTGGCAGTGAGACATAAAACTGCAATATCATTTCTGACTTCTCCCTTTTGTCTCTTCCTCTACTTCCTACAGCCTTGAGTAAGCAGTTTTGCTCTACAATGCCTTTCCATTACGCTGATTGTGCTTGGAAGTCAACAGTCATGGACTGACCCCTCTTAAATAATGAGCCATATTAAATCTCTCCTCTTTTAAGTTATGGGTGTTAAATACTATGTTCTAATAATAGGAGAGTAAATAATACACTGAGTTATTTTATCTGTAGAAACTTACTGAAGGCTCTTATAGGTCGGAGATCAAGTCTTATTTATTTTTATCAAAGAGTATATAAAACAATGATGTCCTCTTGGGGACCCAGGAACATCAAATTTTAATCCTACCATATCCATCATCCAGTATCCACCTCTTTCAGCTGTGCCTTAAAGGATCTTTCACAACCAGAAACTCTCCATTCGTTATGTACATTGGTGATGCAAGAGACAGCTTTATCAACATTTTTTTCTTTTGGTGACATGAAGTGACCCTGTACCAAGCTCTAGTCCCTCACACTCATGACCCAGAAGCAATCTTGCCTACTCAGGGACCAAGCACAAGATACACCCATCAATGGGGCAGTAGAGGTTCTACAATATCTGTATATATATTTGTATATATATTTGATGTTTGGTATCCTGATATTTGGGTATCCTGAAGCAAGTCTGTGACTATAGCTGCAGTCTAGCCCTTCCTTTCTCAGTGATCTTGTAGATCTGGTAGGAGCTCTTTCAGGGAACTGATGTGATCCATACTTGCTCCTGCAGCTAGATAAAAATTACATTCTATGGTTCCAGCTTCAGAAACGGAAGCTGATGCACATCTGAAGAAGGCTCTGAAAGAGGTAAACAACTCAGAATTCCAAGTCTATTTTCAAATATATAAAACTGTATAATAAATATTATATTTAATCTCCAGTTTGTAAATTTTATCATGTTGGTATGCATTACTTACAAACATCATTTTGTCCTTAAAGAATTACCTTAGGGTATATTACTGATTTGATTAAAGATGTTTAGTGTACATAAGCAATATATTTTGCAATATAATCTTGTAAATATAGTTACTCCTTGCAAGTGGTAATGAAAATATACAGTGACAATTTAAAGATAAAAAGTATTACAGTAAAAGGAACATGATCATTAATACCCCTCAAATTCCTCCGCCTCATTTTGAGCACATGTATCATATCATTCTATACAGTTTCTGAAGTGGTTCTAGAAGTCCTCTTTTGATAGCTTTACCAGTTGTCTTAGTTACGTTTTACTCATCACTGAGACAAAATACCTGATGCCCAAAGTTTGGAAAGGAAAGGTTTATTTCTTACAGTTTTTAGAAGTTTCAGTCCATACTCAGTTGGCTCCAAGTCAGGGTGGCATGGCGGGGTCACAGTTCATGGTGGCTGCAAACAGAAAAGCAGAAACCAGCAAGAGAGAGACACACCTTCTTCCTGCCATTACACTGTATGCTGGCTCCACCCCTAGGTGTATGCAGCACTCACACCATCAATTCAAGCACAATGAACCAATCACAAATATACAATGCAAACACAAGAGTCTGGGGGCCACTGACATAAACTATGACACTAGTTATGATAAAAAAATACGGTGAATAATGTTTGGTCCTATCAGTGGAAAATCAGGCTTATTAAAACACTTAGGTGTGGCACTTTATTCACCGTCTATGGCACTTTGTGACTTATGGCTCTTCCCTAAAACAAAAATGACCTAGGAAGGTATATATTTTGAGTTTCTTTAGAACACTGAAACAGCTATAGCAGTAGAACCATTGATAACTCAAGAAAAGATGATTTGCAGAAGTGTTTCAGAAATTGATAAGAACAATGAGAAATTTGTGTTTGAATTGAGGATTATTTTGAAGGGAAATATTGGCAATGTGTTATTAATTTAAACATTCACCATATTTGTTGATCTCACCACATATACTACTTCAGGAGGAGATAATATACATCATATTTCTAAGTCTTAACTGACAAAATCCAAGTTGTTTGGCACTTACAATAAAAGATATTCTTGCAACCTTGTCTGCCCACACAAATCCTATCCTTATTATTAACCCTTGGGAACAAAATCTGTTCTCTGCCTCAATAATTCTGTCATTTTAAGAATTTATATACAAATATAATTTTACAGTAGATAACCTGTTGGGATGGAATATTGCTTATTCAGAAGAATTTTGTGGAAATTGATCCTCGTTATTACAGGAATTGTAAAAGATAAATGAAGTTGGATGCTAAAGTGGTAAGGACAGATTTTAATTAGAAATATATTATTATATTAGGGAAAGAAATCCACTTCAGTTTGCAGAAAGATGAGTAGCCATTTAAAAATGGATTGGGGAAACAGAAAAAGGCTGTGTAGGGACACAACAGAATTGAAAAGTATGGGTCCATGTGCACTTCATGAGGGTTCATTAACTGATGTTTATCCAAATTATACTACTCCACTCTTACAGTAGCTGAGAGACAGGAACACTGTATTTAGGTGTTGGCTAGAACAAACAATATATCCATTTTGAAGCCTTGAGATTTCCCAGACAGGATCTTAGGTTGTGGCTTTTAAATCAGTGGATTCTAGTGTTTTCAGCACCGGGAATCAGCCCCCTGGAAGACAATTTGTTTTTCACGATGGGTTTAGAAGGAATTCAAAGAATGGAGTAGAGTATAGTGGTGCACTCAGCACTCAGAGGCCTGCAAAGCCTGTGGCGGGAGTATCATTGAATGTTTGAGGCCAACCTGGGCTACAAATCAGTTCGAGGCCAGCCTAAACTACTACAAAGTGAGACCTTGTCTCAAAAAAAAAAAAAAAAAAAAGCAACCCTAGAATGTGCAGCTCACAGTAGGATTCCAACTCCTATGAGAACCTAAAGCCACTGCTGATCTAAAAGCAGGGGAAGCTCTGGCAAGAATTACAACAATAAGTAACAGTTGTAAATTCATAAGAAACGTCCTTGGCTTTTTGGCTTGCTGCTCACCCCTGCTGTGTACCCAGGTTCCGACAGAGTTTGAACTTCTGTGGTAAGCATTAGAAACTAGTTTAGTTATTTGCTGCAACCTATGTAGGTCAAAGATGAGAAAAAGGCTGCAGAGAGCCTAAGTATTATTTGAAGCAAGAATCTGTGACAGTACCAGTAATATATTCCTTTTTTGTGTTGAGAAATACTTGATGGTATGGATACAACACAGCTGGTATAAACACTAACTTGTTTTCAGGTTTGTTGCCATTTTGGGGTATAAGAATGAAAAGCTGAAATAAACGTCTGTACTGTGTGACTAAGATTTTACTATGCAAATTCCCAGGGGTGTAATTGCTGGATTACAATACGATTGCATGTTTAGTTTTATGAAAAATGGCCAAAATGTTTCCTAGAGAAGTTGTATCATTTTACATTCCTTTCAACAGTGTCTATTTGATGCAGTTTCTCTGCATCCTCTCCAGAATTTGATAGTTATTATATTTTCTTTATTCTTAATTATTCTTATAAATATATTATGCTATTTATGAGTTTAATTAGCACTTATCCAATGCTAACAATGTTAGCCTCTTTAAATGTCTTTATCTTCATATGAATATGCTACATGATGAAATATCTGTTCATTAATTTAGTCATTTTCTAATTACATTGTATTTAATTTTTACCATCAAATTATGGGTATTCTTTATTATCAATATACCACTTTATAGAAAAATTTATCTAGGATAATTTTCAATGACTTATAAAATTTACTATGTATTTTAACAATAATAGTCTTAAAAGAATTGTTCTGGGTAAATCAGTTCCATAAATTAATCTTGTTTTTTCAATTTCATATATATTGCCATAAATACAAAAAATTGTTTAAAAATGTAATCATTATTAGATAATAACAACTACCCTTCTTTTTATAGGATCTTTCACCCTTCTTTTTAATTCTCCTACCACTATGGTTCCACTACGCAACTTTTGGAGGTGTATATATAATTTAATTCAGTTGAAAAAATGAATCCATATCTGAGAGTGAAAACCAGGCATCCATATCTTGACTTTGAAATTCATTGATTTCAGATAGCTAAAAATTTAGATTAGTGATATAAAAGAGAATTACAGTTTTCCAGATAAATGGATGAAAGAATTTTGGATTATACTATAATAAAAGAAAAACTACAGAGATTTAAATGCTTAAATATGTATTTTTCATTAATCCATACCTTGCTTCATTATGAAGTCAAAACAAGCAAATAATGAGGTGCACTGATTCTCTAATAAAATGTTACTATGAAGGAATCTGCTGGCCACTGCCTATTAAATTTGACTTACCAGTTTGCATAAATTTTGACCTTTCTTAACTTGCTTCATTATGAAGTCAAAACAAGCAAATAATGAGGTGCACTGATTCTCTAATAAAATGTTACTATGAAGGAATCTGCTGGCCACTGCCTATTAAATTTGACTTACCAGTTTGCATAAATTTTGACCTTTCTTAACTTTAAATCAAGTTAAATTACCTTTCTTCAATCTCTTTATTTATATGCTTCGTATCCTTCATATAACCTTAGTAGTTCTCTACTTAAATTAGCTTTATTCCTGTAATATTTCTTGATACATTTCATTTGTCTTTCTTTTTCTATGCTGTACTCATGGAGCAGACAATCATCAATCTTTTATTGTCATTTTAAATTTGATATTTGTACTTCGTAGCAATTTATATCTAGTCTCCATTAGATGATATGAAATCACAGTCAAGCAGTTATTGAAATACATATCCCATGTGACCAAATTCACACACAAAAAAAATCTAAAGTCATTATTCCCTAGGATGAATGATCTATCCAATTATATTAGGTTTTTGGCTTAACTTGCACTGTAGAGCACTAAATATGAAGTATTATGAATCCCAAGGCATTTGGTCAAATACTTCTATAAAAGAGCTCATTGCCTGTGATCATTCTTCTCTTCAATTGAGTCTAAAATTTATAGAGAAGCGTAGAGTGGTAAAAGTAGCAACTGTATTATTTTTAATACTGTGAAATTAGTTCAAGTGAAAATTACTCTTAAGTGCCTTGTGCAGTATCCAAAACCCAGACCGAGGCTGCGATGCAAAAAGGCTGTGTTTTGAGTTGTGCTCCTCATCTGCCTTGTGATGGAATTATTCCTTGGTTGTTGAGGTTTGAAAGAAGCAGCACAAATCAAAAACTGCAGAATTTACAAAGTGTATAAAGCAGAGAAAATGGTCCAGATGAAGTGTTATTTCCTGTGATATAAGCAAATAAAAGATATAGAGTCAATTTTTAAAGATATTTTTGAGGATAAGCGCCTTCCTCTGGCATGAGCCAGGAGGAGAACCAGTGAGCACGTCCTGAGATCAGGCCGCGGCCATGTGGAACCCAGGCGGCTGTATATAACCTGCCAGAATTATAGCTACTACTCATTTTACCTCTCTGTATTAATTTAAATATTTTAATAATGTACTCAGCCCTAGTATAATGTGTGTTACTAAATCCCATCATATAGTAAAATATTAAACAATTTAATTTTTCTCCAACAATATCCATGCTTTATAGATTGTAATAAAATTGTGTACAGTTATTTTTAAATATTACTATTTACTTTGTTTTTAATATAAAATATAATATTCTAACCATGAGCTCTAATTGAAAGGAAAGGTGTGCAAGCAATAAACAATTTGGATTAATAATAGAAAACACTAGATAGATGTCTGACATCAACTTCAGGTAGAGGAGACCAAACTGGTTCTATGATCGAAGGTAAATACAAGGGCATGGTTTTGCTGTCATCAGCAAAACAGATACACAAAATATATTTATAAAAATCTAAATTGAGACCTGACTGCAAAAATATAAATCTTTAATTATATCTTTATTTCATTTGTTTCTCCTATATGTTCACTATTGGGTCTTCTGTTTCTAGAACATCAATCACATTGTCTTAAAATGGATTCAACTATTAATTTTTATTCCTTGTTACTCTGTTTCACAAAAGTTATTTGGTCAATCAATCAATCAATCAATCACTAGAGTTATTAAGTGTCAACTCTGTGTAAGACACTGTATCAAATGAAGCCAATATAAACAATGGCATTTGACAATAGACTGGAGTAAAACAAGTTAAAGATTTAGGAAAATCCTTGAAGATTTATTTCTCCTTTAATTGCTCCCTTATTTCCCGAAGTTAATAAATTACCATTACCATTTTGGTTTCCTGTAGAGAAGGAAGAAATTTTATTTAATTACTTCTTGCTCTGTTCTTTCTGCTTTGAGAAAGCAAGTGACTAAGGATGATAAAACACTGAAGTAAAACTCTGAGGAACTAGGACACAGTAATTCTTCCAGTGTCTTGACCTGGGCTCCTGTGGATAGAAAACAATCTTTAGATTTAATGTACTTCATTCTTCCAATAGCCAATTGTATTTACAAAAGGTGTCAAGGTCCCTGAAATAAAAGGCTTTTTGTAGTACCTGAGGAACGATAAAACAGTGATTTCTCCAGACTTTCAGTTTACTTGAAAAAATTTCAAGTATGTTGGTCACTGACCTAGGAAAGAGATGTCCACAGAGATCTAAATTTAAGTATATAGGACATAATGCATTAGTTGCCTAGCAGGATAGCAGAGCTCCAGTCCAGTTTCCAAACACTGCCTACAGTGATGGCAAGCATTTGAGAGCTTTCAATGATACAAAAAATAAATAAAATGAAACAACTAGAACAACAAACAAACTGCTGTGACATAAATGTCATAGGTTCGCCACTACCAGTAGGACCACAGCTCTTGAATTTCTTTCCAGAAGCAATAATTTTCAATTTTTAAAGCAATAAATTATCATTTACATTTTTACTATCCAAAATATAAAAGATTAAAGGGGAAAATAAAAGGTAGGTAATTGGAAACAGAGAGATAGATCTCATGCAAAATGGAAGATAACCAAGAGATGGAAGGAGGGAGGAGGAGCTAAAATGAGAATTAGGATGTGTTACTGACATGTATTAGCATTCCAAGATAATGCAGTCATTATGTACCATGAATGTGTAAGCACAAAAGTTAAAAAACTAAAAACATTTTACCAGCCATCATTCTCAAAAATATGATTTTCATTCAAGACCATAAATTAATCCTAGCAAAAGTTATTTCTTGTTTCATCACCCATTTTTATTGCATATCATTTATTATTTTATACAGAACTTTTTATGCCATATCAATGTTCTTACTCTTTAGAAAGAGCTCTGAGTGTGTGTTAATGTGCACATTTACAATGACTTAACACTCCTCCAAATCTCTTTTGGAAGTGTGGTGGCTGAAAAGGAGTTTGGTGGTATTGATTTGGTGTACATTTTTCCTGAGTAATTGAATTAATATTGTATTATCTGTCATTGCCAGAGCGAATAATTTCATCAATTTAAAGTCCTGTGTTATTCTCAGAAGATATACATAGAAAACATACAAGAATGAATTAAGCAAAGTTTTGGATCTGTGTCTAATAGGTGGCTATATCAGAAAAGTTTTGGGCCGAGGTGGGCAGAAGTTTCTCGAAACTATTTCTTGCTACTTAAAGATGATCATAGATGGTTCTACATCTCCATCAAATCATCACAGGCTGTAAAATAACATTTTGAACATGTAGGTAAGCCAATTAATTAATTCTCTCAATTTTTATTTTTAAAGAATAAAATATATTAGGATAGAGGATCTCCCAGGATCAAACAAATATTTTGTTACTTGTTTTTCAATAAAGAGGAAAAAAGAAATGACATTATAGCAGTGTTTATTACATGGTGGGCACTGTACTTGATTTATGACCATATAACATAGACATACTGCATATAAGATATTGGAGATTGTGTATGGACTTGATTGAATTTTTTTAAAAATGTTACTGGCAATTGCTATGAAGGATACTAATTTTTTTCTCTTTTCTCTTAAAAACATTTGTTTTGGGGCCAGGGCTATAGCTCAGCAGCATAAGTGCCTGCTTGGCAAATGCAAGGTCCTGAGTTTGATCCCTGGTACAAAAAAACAAAAACAAAAACAAAAACAAAAACAAAAAACCTGTAACTAACAAGCAAAAAACAGCAATAAAATTTCTTTCTCTCTTTCTTTCTTTCTTTCTTTCTTTCTTTCTTTCTTTCTTTCTTTCTTTCTCTCTCTCTCTCTCCTCTCTCTCCCTTCCTTCCCTCCCTCCTTCCTGTCTTCCTTTCCTTTCTTTTCCCTTCCTTCCTTCCTTCCTTCCTTCCTTCCTTCCTTCCTCCCTCCCTTCCTTTCTTCCTTCCTTTTAGAGTCAGCATTTCAGTATGTCGTTCAGGCTGGCTTTGAACTCATTATATAGCCCAGGCTGGCCTCAAACTCAGTGAAGCCCTTGGCTTAGCCTTCCAAGTATTAGGGTTACATGTGTCACCAGCACACCCAGCTCTCCAAAACAGTTTTCAGACAGTGAAAACTAAAAGAAGAATAGAGTTAATATATAATGTCATTACCATGTTAAGATAAATGAATAGGCTTACAAATGTATAAAACATGTTTAAAAGAATATCAAGAAAATAGATCACTGTTTATGTTAAGAAGTGGAATTAAATATTTCAAAGTCTGAATACAATAAACCTTATTTTCTGTGTGTTCCCATCATTTTGTTTGTAATTTGAAAGAATTTCAGAACCTAAAATTTTGCGATTACCTTGGGCAACATAGGGAAACACTGTCTCAAAAACAACTGATGGAATATATAAGTAGACAAGCAGTGAATAAATAAAAGAAGAAAATATATTTAAGATATATTTAACTGTTGATGTTAAGCCATTACATTTCTGATACTTTTCTCTTGGCTGTTCATACTCCCACATGTTGTAATTCTTTCCAGTCTTTCTTAGTGTACCTGAGGTATATACTATAAATATTGTGACTCGATGAAACTGAATTAAAGGGAAAATGGTTCCACACATTTAATTTAGGTTTTAAGATTATGTTTGCCAATCAGTATGTGATCCTGTATTTGATATTTTCCCTCCAATTTTTCAAAAATAATATCTAAATATGAATGACCAGCTACAGTTTGAAGACAAAATCATATATATATGATACCTGTTGTTCCTAGAGTTACAATATTCAGTTTAGTAAAAACGTCTATGCATGTCTAACAGAACATGATAGGACAGTATCTCTGATGAAAGCTCTGTTGTATGTTGTTGGGAGTAATATGCCATAGTGAACAACAGGGGTAATATTTTTATTCTGGAGTCCAGAGAGTCAAGTTCTAATGTTACCTTCACTGCTAAACTGCAAGATCATCTGTCAATTTCCCGATCTTTCTAGGTAGGTGTTTCTTTAGTTGTAAATAGATTAGATTATTTTCAAAGTTTTGAAATTCCCAACTGGGAATTTCAACATTTCTATGATTTATGACTCAGAAACAATTGTTTTCAAGAATCACAAAGTGTTTTGTTTCTGTTTGTTGGCTTACTAACTTAGAAATAAATTTTCTGCAACATTACAATTCAGTGTAGATACTGCCAAGGTCCTTATCAAATTGAGTGTCGGGAATTAGAGAAATCATGTACAGAAAAAGAAAAGGCATTATGTACTATACCATCTTAATTTTGAAATGATGCTGTAAAAGAAACATCCGTATTAACTGTTCTCAAATTCTGTAATTATTTTAATGGAACAATCATACAACTCACGTTCACATTGCCAAATGGTAACTCTTCCTCTAGCTCTAGAGGAGTGTATTTGCAAACTAAGAAATTTTATTGGTAAATATAACTATTTTTTGAATTAAGCTCCACATAGTTCTCTAAAATAGGAGATTAATTTTTAGATCTTCATTTGACCTCAGATCTTTTTCTTGATTTTGAATTTTTATATTTTTTTGTAATTAATGTTTGGGTTTGGGTTTTAATTATTCAGCTGTTAGTATTTTTAATGTGAAAATATGTGCTCTTCTATTAGTCATTCTTCTGCTTCTAACACTTCTGTCCTCTGAAGTTTCACATTTTTTATTATTTGTTAGAACCTAAAATCATGTGAGTAGATTTTAGATTACTGCTCTTGATTTTTTATTTCATTTTTTAATTAAAATAAGATCTTTACATGCGTGTATATATGTCACATTCGAGCCTTTCTTTTCTGCTATGTCATCTACGTGTATGAAAGTTATGAATATATTTTCTATTTTATGTATTTTAAGATTTTATGACACATAAATTAATTTTCTACTTTATTTTGCTTTTGTTGTTGTTGTTGTTACTTGGACCTGAGATGATATAACTTGTTGGTATTCAGCTATCTTTGTGTAAAATAACTTGACATAATTTTTGCTCACTAGTTTTTTTTCTTTTACTACACTGAACAATGTGACTTTCTACTTTATCTTACTTCATAGTTATTTTTTACTTTATTATATTATGTGCCATTCAACAAAGAGACTAATATCATTTTAAAACAGATGAAAGAGATAAAATGAAATTTTGAATGAGAACTGAGGGGAGCTGCTGAAGCTGGAGATAGATTACTTTCAGGATGGAGCAAGGGCAGCCTCAAGAACACAGAGTGCCTGAGGCGAGGCACATGAACAAACTGTTCTAGTCTCAAGAATAAAGAATGCCTGAGGCAAGCCACATGGCCAGATGGCTCTAAACTCCAGAACCCTGGGCTCCTGAAACAAGCCAAATGGTTAGCAGTTAGTGGGAGGGGTCTCACCTGATTCTCAGCCTCTCAAGTGTGTAAATAAATGCACCGCAGGCCTTGGAGCTTTTGCTCCTCTCCTCCTCTTGTTTCCTTCTTGCTTCCTATCAGGAGAGAGGGCTCCATATGGCGTTAGTTTCCTATGTTTCAACTCTTGTCCCTTTCTCTCCATCCTCTAATCATTCTCACCTTGGAAACATCGAGAGCTGTGTGGAAAGTAGCAGGGAACTAAGTAAGTTAACTCTCTAGCTCAATTTTAAAAAGCCTATGACTTTAGAAATACTCATGACAACTTGTAAAACTTTAAGTTACATGCAGAGAATTCACATCAAAAAGTAATGTGAAGTAAGCTATATAGTTTCCCTCAGTCACATTTTTTACATTCCAGTCTTACTGAATACCAGATAAAACTGGATAAACAAATGTGGTATGACTTCTTTTAGAAATTTCTGAGTAGCTTTCTATTTCAGTTTCACTGTTCATCCAGAAATGTAGCAATATTTCCCTCACTAATGTAAATGAACAGCTATAATTTTGGTTGATACTCACATAGAATCCCTGTGTTAGAGTTCCTTAGTTTGGAAGAAATAACTGATAGCAGAATGTACAAAAGTCAAAAAATTATATTTTATATGAGTTTTACTGAACCAAACAATATCACAGTCCTTATGTAAGCATATATTTATTTTTTCTAGTTATGTTTCAAATTTATGTGAGAAATGCGACAAGTAAATATGTATCTTACTTTAATACACTATCCTAGTAAGTCAAACTAAAATCTAATTTTATAAAGTATTTATAGAAAGCAAACTTGGGCTGGGGATTTAGTTTAGTGGCATAAGTGCCTATCTTGCAAGAGCACAGTTGTGAGTTTGATCCCTGGTACCAAAAAAAAAAAAAAAAGTAAACCCTTACTAAGATGACCATAATATTGTTCATTTGTTCTATTTGATTATCAAAATCATTAGAACCACAAAGTTCTGATAATGTAGTTTCATTTGTGCATACTGTATTTGCCTCTGAGTAAAGTCTTCAACCTTCAAAAATAGGATGGTGGTCACATTTTTTGAAGTATTCATGAGGCTTTTCTTTTGGATACCTTAAATTCATCATTGTAAGGTCAAATACCTCAGATATTGTGCATGTCTAAGTCTAAAGGAGTCTATGTGATTGACCATTAGCTTTTCTATGACTAAGATTTTTTTTTTCTAATTTAGCATGTATAGACCTTGGGCTCTTCAAATATCTAGTTATTGCATAAGTTATTGCATTTGAATATGCAATGTTAATGCTATAAGATATATTTAGATCTGATAGTAAGTATAACCTTCCCAAGTGACATTCAGATTATGGTGGAGATGTCATTGTGATCACGGTACTACCTACAAAGGTATTTTATTGATTCTGGATATTCATAGAAGTCTCTCTCAAGAAAATGTGAATTGTTAGAATATAGGGTTTGGCTTCATGGGCAAAGATAATTCTAACAGTGAGAAGCCCCTGCAGAGGGAGTAGCATGTGTCATTATTTTGGCCAAGACTCTAATTTTAAGTAAGGTCACATTCACAGATGTGAATTAAAACTTTACCATATGGATTTGGGAAAATCAGTCCTTAACAAAAATCAACTGTCATTGATTTCAGTCACTTTAAAATGCATTGAACAATTCTGTCACACACAGACAACTATAAAATGACAGAAGCAAAAAGAGACACAGAATTTTGAGTTTATAGGCTCACAGAAATTTTACCACTTGTACCAGGGACTCAGAATTTACAGAGGTTCTCTGAAGATGAAGGAATGTAGGCACAGCATTTTGGTGGGTGACGGAAAAGAACTGACTGGAGTCTCCCTCTCATTGTGAGGTCAGCTGGCATCATTTGGGAGTTCGTGGAAACCAAAAAAAAAAAAAAAAAAGGATCTAGTTCTCAATCTAATCAACTAACACTTTTTATTCATTGTATTATTGAGAGGATCATAATCATAGTGTTGTAGTCAAGAGTTGTGAGTAGAACAATTAGAATCAGGACACAGAATTTACAACATTATTTTATGATGATCACCCAGAGTTTAAAACAAAAAGAGTGAAGGAAATCTGTCCATGACACTAAAGACCCAGAATATTCATCCAAGGGCCTGGATCCCACAGCAATGTCCTGCATAAGTCCAGATGAAAACTTAGAGCCCATGACAATGCCTCCCTCAAGTCTAACTGGAGGTCCAGAGCCCACGAGAAGGACTCACGCCAGTCTGTTTTATGGATCTGCACTGGGGAAGGTCCAGAGGTCAGCCGTGGAAGCTAGAAAGTCTATGCCAGAGGGGTGAAGGAGCTGTGCTGGTAGGTTGAGGCTTCTACGCTGGAGCCAAGAAGTAACACTCATAATAAAGACCAGGGCTCCCCTGAAAAGCACCACAGCCGTCCTCAGTGACACGGAGGCCCCGAGCTCCTCTGATGATAAGAACAGTTGAGTACATGCCAGAAAGCCAGTTTGATGAGTTTCTCCTGGAAATTAAATGGCACACGTCTTTCCCTCCAGAGCCAGGAAGTGATGCTTGATGTAAGGACCAGAGCTCCCCCAAAGTGAGCCACAGCCACTCTCCCCAACAAAGTCCCAAACTTCTCCAATGACAATGGCTCAACAGACACTGGGAAAGCTAGTCATGACGAGCTCCTCCAGGAGAACCAATGGCTCAATACAGCAACACTTAGGGAAAACCACCATGCCTCACAGTTCTACTCCATGTCTCTTTTCATGCTGGCAACTTTCCTCAGGTGGGCCACCTACGCCTAGCACCATGCTGATTTAATTCCACTGGTGTTAAGTTGGCTACCAGTTTTTAACGTATAACACATAATAAAGATCAAGAAATGCTGCTCTAGAGAATTTTTCAATCATCTATAAGAAAGTTTTAAAATTTTCTTGTTTCCTGGTAATATTTATCCTAATGGTTCATAATGTTATATTATGCTACTTGATTTAAACATCACAAACAAAGATACTCTTTTGTGTAATTACCTCAGCAATTTTTGTTAGCTTGCCTATTTAAATTTCTCTTGAAACTACTTCAGTGAAATATATCTTAAAATAATTGCTAGAACCAAAGAAAATTTAAAAACGTGATACATCCTAATGAATTCTGTCAAGTATACTTCTCTGGAGTTATTTACCAGAACTCTTACTGTTTTATCAATCTATATTCAATATTGAGATATCATTGTCTTAGTCATTGACAATCATTTTTGTGACTATTGTTAGTAATACTATGAATTATAATGATTAAGACATATGTAATAGGTATTAATTTTCATATTTTAGTACCTTTTCTCATGTACTGCAATACAAATATCTCATACCTTGCAAAAATGTGTTTTAAGATTTACACAATGAAAATCAACTAATTGTTTCAATACATTAAGCATATTTTTTAAATCTCCTTTCATAATGATATAGGGGAATGAAACTCCTGACCTACTATATGTCTGGTACAAGTTCATGTTCTCTAAAATCAAAAAATGAATTTTAGCAACAGAGGTTAGAAAGCGTCTGTCAGAGACAGACAGAAGTGGTCCGGAGCTGGTTGCCAAAGACTGTCTTTTCTAGGGACTTTTATAGGGTAAAATCATGAGGTGAGAGGGATTCAAGGTGGGTAAAACTGGGAACTCACAAGGCAGAGATGGGTCTAAGGTGGGACAGAACTATGGTTAGCCAATAAGATTAATAGTTCAGGTAAAATTGATTACATTAGGGACAAATGGAGAAGCAAGTCAAGTAGAAAGCGGGCATTCTTAGGGAGCAGTGACTCTTCCCCTAGGGGGATGGGATGGAGACTCCTGACTTCCTCAAGGTGATAGGAAACTATTTAGAATATCAGTCCTTAAGATAGGGGTACATTTGTTTGATCTTTTGTCTTGAGGCCTGGCCCACAGCAAGAGGTGTCTGTCTCCAGCACAGTTACAAGATATCTGGGCTGCTCCTCCTGCTCCTTGGAGGACCTAACCCTGTCTCTGCCTGTTTCTAACTAACTCAGCTCCCTGTAACAATATTTACTTAATCTAAAACATGATGATTAAAAATTTTTTTTTGTAAAAGAATCTAATGATATAGGGGAATGAAACTGGAAACCTAGTAGCTGTCTGGTACAAGTTTGTGTGTTTTCTCTAAAATCGAAGAATGAATTTAGAACCTACTTATTGAGAAAATGGAAGCTTTTGTCTGAGAGAGAGCCAGGAGAGATCCTGAGTGTATTGCTAAAGACTGTCTTTTCTAGGGACTTTTATAAAGTAAAATCACAAAGTGAGGCAGGTCTAAAGTGGGGAAAACATAGGAACTTGCAAAGTGGGCATGAGGTGAGACAGAACTATGTTTTACCAATAGATTAATTGTTCAGGTAAAACCGATTTAATTGGGAACAAATGGGGAAGCTAGTCACATAGAAAGCAGGCATGCTTAAAGAACAGTGACTCTTCTGGTGGATAGGATGATGACTCTTAGCTTCCTCAGGGTGATACTTGTTGTATCCCAAAAGGCTGCACCCCAAAATAAAATGAAAATTGTAAAAAGGCAAAAAGAATAAAAAGGCCAAGACGTCTTGGAGGGAAAAGAAGAGAGAGCTTTATTATTTAGGCTGGTATCCAGCGACACATAGTGAGGGTGGAATTTACACTGCTGTGCAACCAGGTTAAGATTTGGGGGTGGTTTATAAAAGGGAAAAAACTGCAAAGGTGTGGGGGACCCCACACCTGTGAATTCCTGAGGAAACAAGACATCCCTTTTCTTTTTTTAAAGGTTAAAGGGTGTGGTGCATACAGAACAGAATGGTGAGCTAAGAGTTAGATTACAGTAATACTTCTTTAGAATATCAATCCTTAGGATGTGGGTGTATTTGTTTGATTTTTGTCCTGAGGCCTGGCTTACAGCAGGAGGTGTCCGTCTCCTGCAACTTTGCAAGGTACCTGGTCTTCTGCACTGGCCTGTTCCTGCACTTAGCCCTGTCCCACTGCCTGTAATATTTCTATCTAACTCAGTTGCCTATAACACTATCACCAACAGGATCTTAGTAATGTATGTGTTTTAGTACTATACAATAACTTAAATATTGGAGGTTTTTAATTTAATATGCCTCTTTAATACTACAAATTAAAAAAATATACAACTACCTTTTCATGTAAAATGTATTGTATGGACTAATTCAATAGAAATTATAGAAAATGTAATTTTATTAAACATTCATTTTATTTGTCTGAATTTGACTTAAATATCACCATTAAATGAAGAAGAATGTATAAAAACTGTTTACAAAAATAGTTGAGATTTCTTTTATGAGAATAGAGCAAGAAAAATCTGGAATAAGAAGATAAGATGACAGATGCTGTCACAGTTTATGTCAGTGGCCCCCAAGCCTCATGAAATTATGGACATGACCAAATCTAACATTTGTTCGGCTCATTGTCTAGCGCTTGGATTGGTGGCATGAGTGTTTCACCCACCCAGGGGTGGAGCCAGAATATGATATATGGTGGGAAGAAGGTGTCTCTATTTCTCTTGCCTGTTCATCCTTTGCTGTTTGCAGCAGCCATGAACAGTGGCCCCGCCAGGCCACCTTCCCTTGGAGCCAACCGAGTATGGACTGATACCTCCAAGAACTGTAAGAAATAAACCTTTGCTTCCCTAATTTTGAGCATCAGATATTTTGTCTGAACAATAAGTAAAATGTAACTAAGACAGATGCAATATCTGTGACAGTGAAAAATGTAGTTTACACTTTAATGTTTATTGTGAGATGTTTAATAACATTTTATTCTCATATTCAAATGTAATTTTTCTCTAAATCAATTGAGAAGTCACATCAAAATTAGATTAATTTTCCATTGTTTTCATATTGCTACAGACAGCTAAGTTAAATAAAAATATTATAAGCAGTCAGATAGAGCAGGCCCTTAAAGAAACCAGTGTTTAAGACCAAATACCTTATAACTGTGGGGGAGACAGATACCTTCTAACTGTAAAGGAGACAGATACCTTATAACTGTGAGGGAGACAGACCTCAAGATAAAAGATAAAACAAATACAATCACATGCTTCCTAAGGATAAACACCAGGATTCATACTCTAAATAAGTATCATCACCTTGAAGTAGCCAGAAAGGTCCACTAACCTGACCCTCTACAGACAGAGATCTGCTCTGTATTCATGCCCACTTACTACTCACTTGCTTCCCCATTTGTCTCTGATTTAATCAATTTTATAGGAGCAATTATACTCATAATCTTATTGGTTGACCATAGTTCTGTCCCACCTCATGCCCATCTTGTGATTTCCCATTTTTCCCTACCTTGGACCTGCCTCACCTTGTTCTTTTATTCTATAAAATCCTTAGAAAAGGCAAGGTCCTTGACATCCCACCTGAGGCCCCTTCTATCTTTCAGGCAGAAGTGTTCTTTCTCTCAATGAATACATTCTGCATTTTAACCTCCATTGTCCTTAAAATTCATTCAGTGTTGGAGAACACAAAGTCATAGCTGACATCTAGTAGGTTAAGAGTTTCTTTCCCCTATGTCAAAATTACCATGAACTTTAGTTTCTAAAAAAACACCATCTATTTATTATCTCTTCACTTCCTGGATTAGGAATATAATATTAATATATATTCTCTGCTTAGTGTCTCATCAAGAAAAAATGAAGTCTGTTGTGACTGTAAGCTTGTCCGAGAATCCAGTCTTTCCCAGTCAGTGTCATTGGCAGTTGGCAAAGCCAATTGGTATCATTATACTATAGTTCAATTCTTTTAAAACACTTTGATAAAAAGTCACTTTAACTTTTGTGGAGATACAGTATTCTCTTTCTTTGATTTTTTGATTTGAAATAAATAAGAACACATTACAAAATATCAATATTTTGATTTGCATTTTTTGGGCAGAGTTAAAAACTAAAAATTCATGCCATTTTAAAATCATGTTCATTTCAAATTTGGCAGAAGTCTCTTCAGTTTATTAGAAGCTACCTAGGCTGAGAAATCACTGTAGAGAAATAAATAGCTAGTACACTTGTGGAAATTTTCAGCACTTGTACAGTTTTCATAGGATTGAGACTCAGAATAAACCAAAAGTGTGATCTTGAATTTAAAATGTAATCATTCCACCTAATTAAATCTGTTTGGAAACATTTTGGTGGAGATAATTGCATTTTCCACTTTCTTAGTCATTTTATATTTGGATAAGGGACATGAAGACTTTGAAACACATAGACATTATGAAATTGTACTTTTTTTTTTTGGTACCAAGGATCAAACTCATGACCTTGTGCTTGCCAGGCAGGGACTGTGCCGCTGAAACTGTACTTAAGAGTAGATTTAGTCTAAATCATGGAGATTTTATACCTGCCAATAGATGAAATGGAATCTAAATAAAAAAGATTCTAGAAATTGCCAGCTAATCTTGCACATTCTGAGTTTGACAGCATTTCAAGAGTTCATTTCACACCATTCCACTTACATTTATCTACATGTAGATAGACTCATCCTTGATATTTGAGATAAACTTATGACAACAAAATGAATTCAAGTCATATGAAGGATGTGGGAGCATTCAGAGAATAAGATTTTTACAAAATGGATTTTTTAAAAAACTGAAGGAAGTTTTTTCCAGAAATAATTACTGTTGGCTTTCTACAGTACTGTTTTTGTTGTATTTTATTTGCCATTGCTTTGCTTTTGTTATATTTTATTTGTTTATTTTGAGTGTTTCCAATTTTTGCTTACAAACATTTAATTTTTAATATAAAAATATTTCTTCCCAAGAAGCATTCTATTGGCCAAAATTTTATAGATTCATTTTAATAATGATGGTCATCAAAGATATGTTATTAATACTTATACAAATAAGTCAATTTCAGAATCAAAGCTTTCCAAAACTAATGGATCTTTCTTTGTAAATAGATTCATTGGAATATTTTATTAATGCCTTTACATTTTTAATTTTCTATTTATTTGGGTTAATTTATTTTAGCTTGTCATTTTCTCCAGAAAATTTTTCCTAGGAAAATTGTCCAGAACATATTACACATGCAACTAAATCCAGATAACTTATATATTTTGCTCATTTGAATATGCATAAAGTAAATTTCCATTTAAAAGTCAATAGTAAATCATGCAGAAATTGTCTAACTTATTAACCTAAACTTTTCAAAGCTTAAAAATAAAATCTGTCAAGGATAATTTAATTTTACTTTAAAACATTATATTAAGATTATTGAGTTTAGGGGCTGGGGATTTAGCTCAGTGGTATAAGTGCCTGCCTTGCAAGCAGGCAGTCATGAGTTCGATCCCTGGTACCGATAAGAAAAAAAATTATTGAATTTATCATACTTTGTGCTTTTCCTATCAGTTTTTAAAGAATTGCATACACACAGATACTAACCCATATATACATAGTGTGCATTTCTGCACATTTTCCCATGCATAAATACACATTTACAAAAGTTACTGTACATTTTTCCATATACTAAAATTAAAATGAATTCAAACTAACTTAAATTAATCAGCAGAGGATTTGTTTTATGCTTTCTGATTGGTTATTTGTAACAACTTTCTTTTATTGTAACAAATTTCCTGCATCTTTTTAATGTAATTCTTTAATCCTTGTGTGGAACATATGAATTTTTTCTTTCTTTCTTTTCATTTATACTCTTTTAATAATATTGTTCCATTATCTTCTGTTTTATGGAGCTTTTGATGAGAAGTCTGATTTTTTTAAAGTTTTGAAATATATTTTAAACACAGTACAATTCCTCCATTTGAACATACAATCAAATCATTTTTTAGTAAATTTATAATGTTGGACAATTACCACAGCAACTTACTTTAAAATAGATTTTCCTACTCTCAAAACATAACTCAATCCATTAGCCCTAACTTTTCTTCTCAAACCACCTATTCCATCATAAGCAAGCATTAACTTTTCTATTTTATAGATTTGTTTGTTCTGAGCATTAGTTAGAAACAGAATCCCACATCAGGGAATTTTTTGACTTACCTCTTCTTCTTAGCATTATTTTTTCACATCCAACCATGTTGTACCATATATCAGTAATCACCTATTTTCATTAAGAAAAAACTACTATTCCTGTAAATGGCTATTTTTATCCACTCAATAGTTCATAGACTCATGGATTACTTCTACTTTTTTGGCTGTTAGGAATAATGCTGCTACTAGCATTCATGTACTGCATGAGATTTTGTGGACATGTATATTTTCATTTCTTTGGGGCATATAAATAAGAATAGAATTGCTGGACTATACGTTTAACATTTTGAGGGATTGGAAATCTGTTTTTAAGATCTCTGAATGCTTTTGTATTTCACCAAAATGCATGAATAGTATACTTTCTCCATATGAAAAAACAGAAATTATTACGGTTGGTGAGTGTCTGTTTGATTCTCAGCTCTCTGATGTATACTTATTGCTGTTGAATATTTTTATATTTTTCTTCAAGAAAATGTCTTTTCCAAGTATTTTTTTCTCATTTTTAATTCAATTATTTGTATTTTCATTACTGACTTGTAAGCAGGATTCCTTATGAATTCTCTATTGAAGTCCCTTTTTAAGTGCAGGGCTTTTGAATGATTTTTGACCATTCTCTATGTTTCCTTTTATCAAAGAGTACTACATGAAGGGCACAAATGTTTTAATATTTATGAAATCCATTTTTATGTTTTCTTTTATTGATTATAATTCTGATATTGTATATAAAAATTACTGGTTATGAAATCAAGAATTCTAAGATGCTGTACATGTATGTGTTTTTCTAAGAGTTTTATTTTTCTACCACTTATATATAGGTGTATAGTGTGAAATAACTTTTGTGTGTAGTAGATATGATTCCAAGATCATTTTTTTTTGCATTTGTATATCTCATAACAACCGTGTTTGCTGAAAAGCTGATCTTTACATCATTGTCAGAATTAATTGATCAAAACTATATATTGTGTTTATTTTTAAAATTGTTATTAATATATATTTGCCATACCTAAAGATAATACTCATCATAAAAAATTTGTACCTGTCTTAATTTTTCCTTTTTTTAGTTTCTCTCCCCTCCCTTCAACACTTCTTGCCCTCTCTATTTACAAAACTTTGTTCCCATTTTATTCCTTTAATTCTCATTTTCTCAATCCCTTTTTTCTTCCTCTCTTTCTCTCTACCCTCTCATGTATCCCCATTTTAACATGAATTCTCAGTTCTAGTCCATTAATTTATATGTCTGTATTTCTGATAGTACATAATTTAATTATTTCAACAGTGCAGTAAGTCTGAAGTTAGTGTGTTTTCCACCTCTGTTCTTCTTTCATAAAACTTTTCAGACATATACATTAAAAAGTTTATTTGAAAAGACAGTTACTAATAAGCAGTTATAACTGTATTTTATGTATCATAATAACATCAAAAGAGAGTGTAAAGCTTTGAGATTTAATATTTGTGTATTTCACTAAAGCTTATCAGTATAAATCTGAGGTAGATAATGATAAGGTTAGATTTAAATGTGATAAGCTCCAGGAAAATCTCTAAGAATAATAACTCCAAAATTTAAAATTAACTGAATGAAATATAATTTAGTGAAATAATCCCTAAACACTAAAGAACAAATGGAAACAAAGCTTTTGTAGATGAGGAGGGGATGAGCAATTGAAAGGAAAAGATGGGATTGGGGGCAAAAGAAGAGCCAAAATATACCACATACAGGTACAAACTCCATCATACATTTCCAAAATGTTCCCAAAATTTGATTAAAATTTTTAAATGTAAAAAAAAAGGATGGTAGGAGGGAAAGATGATAGAAAAAAGAATTAAAATGTATTTTCACACTGATTCCCCACAAGGAATGCAAATGTTGTAAGCTACAAATATTAAAAAATACTATTAAAAAAGAGAAAAAACCCCGAGGGATAGATTGACAGGAATAGGGCCAAAAAAAGGCAAAAATGTTAATAAGCAGATATTATAAAATTTCCAATAGTACAAATTTCTAATAGTAAAATTTTATTTTACTATTAATCTAAAAATAGTAAAATAAAAGAACTTAAGTATATCAATTATAATATTAACAATAATAAAGTCATAAAAGCATTAAAAGTGACTATGTTATGTACACTATAAAATATAGTACACTATAAAATATAAAGGTACAATGATTTAAAAATAATAACTGAAAATTTAGTATCCCACTACTATTAATAGCTAGATTTATGTTGACTACCACAGAAGACTTCAGCAATATTAAAAACAGTTTACTTAAACACATCTATGGAACAGTCCATGAATCATCAGGTTATCCTTACATCTCATCTGTGTTGTACCCCAAAAATCAAAGATCAAAAGTTATGGAAAACATAAAAGGCCAAGACGTCTTGAAGGAAAAAGGGGTGCTTTATTTAGGCTGGTACCCAGACACAGAGTGCAGGTGGAATTTACACTGCTGTGCAACTGGGTTAAGGATTAGAGGGACTTACAAAGGGAAAAACCACAAAAGGGGGTTGGGAAGGCAAGAGGCAGATTGTTCGGAGAAACAGGCCCGTTTTGGGGGAACAATTAGCACATCAGCACATCTGTGCATTCCTGGGGAAACAGAATGCCCTGTTATTTGCCTAGGGGGCTGGGTTGTGCTGAGGAATTTATGGGAAACAAAGGCTGGGAGCTGTGCAGGGGATACTTGGGAGGTACCAAGTTCATTTTAGGACAAAGACCATAGCGCATACAGAACAGAATGGTGGCGCTTGTGTTAGGTTACAACAATCTGGTAGTACATAAAGATTTCTGGAGGACAACCTATAATTTAGGCTACAAACAAGCCTTAAATTTAAATGAATCCTAATTACATGAAGTGTAGTGCTTGTCAAAAGAAATTAGAGCATGTAGATTTATGTAATGATTTCTTAAATAGTTAAGAAAGAAAATGAAGAGTATATATACAACTGTATTTTGTGATAATCTATGTCATTACTTAGTGTTCTTTTTTTCTTATTTGTATTTACATTCATGGTTGGTGACATTTGATTTTAGCTTGAGGACTGTACTGTAAGATTTCTCCTGAGGAAGCTGTGCTATTATTTTAGTTACCTGGCACTTTTTGTTTGTTTATTTGTTTCATGAGTCAGAGTCACCATGTGCTTCAAGCTGGCTTAAATTTCTCCTGCCTCATCCTTCTAAGTGCCAGGATTATAATGGTGCACTACCATGCCTAAATTACTTCACTTTTTTTGTTGTTGATGAGATAATTTTGCAAATACAAGACTCTTGGTTAGATATTTTAACATTAGTACTTTGATCGTGCCATCCCCATACATTTTAAATCAAATGTTTCTGATGAGAAGTCAGTTTTTAATCCCATTTATGCAATGAGTCATTTTTTTCTTGATGTCTTTAACATTTTTCCCTTTACCTTCAATTTTCACAATACCAGCTGTGAGGGTTGCTCTCTGCATTTGTACTACTTAGTATTCATTGTGCTTCTCAAATGTGCAAACAAAAATTTTTCTTCAAATTTGGAAAGTGTTTATGTCCTTAAATATGTTTTCTATTGCTTTCTGTACTGTCTTAGAAATATTCCCATTTCATGTATACTGGACCATGTAATAACGGTTTCTCATGTATCTCGAGGCTATCCTCCTTGTCTTACTTTTTTCTCTGGCATTTTCCTATTGTGTAATTTCTGTTAATTAGCTTCATGTTCAGTGCTTATTTCTTTAGCCATCTTGAATCTCCTGGGGGCACCATTTTGCTGAAATTTTTGATATAGGGGAATCAATCTCCTAACCTACTATGTCAGCGAGTTCATGTTCTCTAAAATCGAAGAATGAATTTTAGGAACAACAGAGGTGAAGAGTAGAATATATTTATTGAGAGAAAGAAAGGTCCTCTCTGAAGAGAGGCAAAAAGAGGTCATGGGCAGGTTGCCCCCGATTTTGTCTTTTCCAAGGATTTTATAGAGTAAGACCGCAGGTTCAAGGTGGGAAAAGACTGGGAACTGATAAGGCAGATGGGCATAAGGTGGGACATAACTATAGTTAGCTAATAAGATCAGTAGTTCAGGTAAAATTGATTACATTAGGGACAAATGGGAAAGCAAGTCAAGAAGGAAGCTGGCATTCTTGGAGCTGTGACCTTGACCCTGGAGGGATGGGATAGTGGCTCCAGGGTGAGAGGGAACTAATTAGAGTATCAGTCTTTAGGATATGGGTTCATTTGTTTGTTTGATTCTTTGCCTTGAGGCCTGGCCCACAGTAGGAGGTGTCTGTCTCCCCCACAGCTGCCAGGTGCCTGCACTGGCTCCATTGAGGACCCAGCCCTATCTCACTGCCTATAATATTTCTGACTCAGCTGCCTATAACATTTCACTTGGTAATATTCAACTCTGAATTTCCTTTGGATAGTTTTGTATTGATTATGTTTTTATTAATAATATATATTTGATAATACATTATTATTGTCACTTTCTTTACTTCTGTAAGCCTACTTCAGTTTATTTGAGCATATTTATAGTATTTACTCTCATGTCTTCTCATTCTGGCTTCTGAATCTTTAAAATTCAGACTTGTCTGCATAGCTCTGTACCCTGGTCACATTTTCTTACTATTTTTGCCTTCATTGTAGAAAACAGAGAAAAAATTAGGTTATACATTGTAACAATTCCTGGCACTGACATCATGGCTACTCCCACACTCAGAGATCTCATTTTATAAGATCTAGAAATTACTTAATGATATATCTTGGTTCTTGGTTGATCACTGAATTATTTGTTTAGTGAGGTAGTGAAATTAATGTTATAAACCCTTATCTTCCTGGTAGGGTAAGGCTTCTGCTATCCTTCCATATTGTTGTCCCTTGTTACATGTTTTGGGGAGCAGGCTATCTAGAAGTAGCCTCTGAATTCTTGTAAATTATTGACTGGTCAAAGACTGTGCCTGAATCCCCTTAACTAATCAGATTAAATTAGATTTACATCATTTACCAGTGAATATGTGAGTGCCTAAAGAGAATAGATTGGTTTGAAAAAAGATTAGTTGGAGAGGTTTGGTTTTGTTTGTTTGTCTGTTACTTTTCCTACATTGTCAACATAGGAGTAAAACTTTGTAGTTTCTTTCTCTGGTCATTTCTGATAGTTTGCAGTTTGGTCATGCACACATTGTTTCAGACTTCCTAGAATGATTTTTTAAAATTTTATATTTATGTTATAGGAAGACACTTTAGGTCAGAATAACTTAGTTTTAGTAATGCTTGGTCAAAATTATTAGACCCATTCATCAGAAGAGTAAGATTTCTTCTCTCTGTCGATGGTTTTGTGTGTGGTGTGGAGAATGCTTTAAAGTATGCATCACATCCTGCTCTAATTGGCCTTGAGTAGATACAGTTAAGCCTATCTGTTCAACATTCTCAACTATCGGGTTAGAGTGATTCCAGGACACCTCTCTTTCTTACTTATTTTATTTGGCTGCTTTGCCATTTTAATTGTTCTTGTGGAGTTAACCTTTCTTTTAATTAATCTCTGCCAAGGTTCTTACTATTTTTAACAGCAGCCCTAGTGAAGGAGCGCTCCATATTCTGTTGAAAATAAAAACCATCTCTTTAGGTGGAAATGCTTTTTCCTTTATCCTTCTGTTTTCTTTCTCCCTGGCTTGATTCATGCACCACTGCATAAGAGCTGGAGGTAATGCTCATTTGAATAGAGTAACTCACCCAGGAAAGTGGGTGAGCATGGTAGCCCTTGGTGATTTAACTTCCCATAAAACTGGAAACCTCCATCCCAGCAAAAAGCTGGGGATTGAGAAATGGGAGCCTCACTATTAGTGTCCTGTGTCTGATATAGTGCTGCTCACCTATGTGGGATGGCTGGATGGAAAACATGAACTCCGGATCTGTACTACAACTGCTTATGATTTGAGTTTTCAAATGAAGCTGGAGGCAAGGTAAAAATTCTGACAATCTGCCCCTCACAAGGTGACAAGATGTGCTGATGGAAGGGGAGAGAAAATGAAATCCCTTTCTTCTAGGTCACACCTGCCAGAAGAATACACAGGATAGAGTTTCACAGCAGAAGGAGGGTGGCAGAGGAGCAAATTGTGAGTCAGAAAATAAGGTGTCTTTCTGTTGTTTCTGGAATTTAATAGAGTTTAGAGGAAATGTGTGCTAATACTCTGGATGTTTTTAAGAAATTTTCTAAAGATTTTACATGATCTTTGAAAAAAAATATTTTACTAATGAATTTTCTATTTTACTGGAATAAGGGTAGCTGAACTCTTTATTTTTGATTTCAGAAGTATTGTCCTTCTGAATTCACTCTTCCAGTATCTTTCTTCTTCTAAATGCATTATGTATTTAGGAGGGTTTTTAAATTTTTCATTTATAGTAATATTATTATGACATGTTTTGATATGATTTTTTGTGTTTCTTTGGCTTCATTAGGTTTCTTGTATTCATTGATTTATACTTTGTGTCAAATATGATAATTTTCAATTGGCATTTCTTTAAATATCATATATACATAGATATCTATATATGGATATAGATATCTTTAAATATCATAGATATTTATTTATAGATATATATTATTAAATAGTATATTTATCTATTTATAGATACAAATATCTTTAAATACCATATATAGAAATATCTATTTGGCTCTCTCACTATATAGACATATATATATATATTATTAAATTGATTTATTTTCTTCTGTAGCAGTGGGGGTGTAAACCCAGAGGATGAGGCCTTTGGACTTAGCTATGTCCCCAATCTTTTTTATTTTATTTTGAGAGAAAGTTTCACTATGTTTCCTAATTCTAGATATAAGTTGTTCCATTTCAAAAATGTGAACATTCCAGTGTCTCTAGGAATACTCCCATGTATTTAATGTTGCTTCACTGGATGGTAGGTACTCAAAGAATGTCTAGCATTTTTTGGAAGCTTAGAATTGTTTAACTTGTAAGCAAGCTCATGTAGTTTCATGCAAAGTTAGATGCTCAATCACTGACTCATCAGACATCTCAGGTGTTGAAATTCTCTGGAACTGGTTCTCATTGTAGCTCTGTCCCATTCAGTTCCCTGTCTTGCAAGTTATCTGTATCTTCCTGGTCTTCAGGTCCGGTCCCTGTGCCCTCAGTGTGGTGAAATCTCTGATTCAGTGTGTGCTTCTTTTGTAAACTGCATTTAGGATATTTCTTCCTGAAGGAATACTAGGAAATCACCTAATAAACTTTATTTCTCTTGTCTCAGTAATCAAAATCCTTTGCCACCTGTTGTCCAGTATCTGAAAAAGAGCTACTTCATATATTTTTCCAAGTACTTTTTTATTTTTGGAGGATAAGTTCCAAAACAAAATGTCACTGATAAAATTATATTTTAAGTGTAAAACAAAATTTGAAATTATTAGAAAACTTGCAGTTTTTATTTCAATCTCAACCACTTCTAAGTTCCTCTGCTTTCATTTCATTTATATTTGAGTATCATTGATTTTCTGTTTTCAGATAAAGCTTTTAAAGGAAGCACTGTCTGCTTGTTTGGATAATTGTATTGTTGCAGAAAAACCAATATTAAATTGAATGCAAAACTCCTTGCATCGAGGAGTCTGGAAGGCAAATTTATTTCAGTGACAGCAGGCTGTGGGACTGAGTCAGTCCAAATCACCAGCCACAAGTTAGTTTTAAGTTAAGTTTAAATATATTTTGCAAGCAGGAAGTACAAGGCTGATGGCAGATTATTCTATGATTGGTTACATGAATTAAGTCTTATGTTGTCAAGCAAACTAGTTCTGAGTAGATTTACTAAAAAGGAACTGTTTATCATAGGGTAAGAACATCCTGGGAGGGCAGGAGAAGGGTTTGAGGGGAACAAGCAGAGTTAAATGCGTCCTTCACTGGACCAGTCTGTGTCAGCCATGAAGTCCTTGAAACAAGCTGGAAAACAAGCTGGAAATTTTATATATATATATATATATATATATATATATATATATATATATATATATATAAAATCTCTAAGTAGGGAAAAACAAAAGCATTATGGCTGGACACCTGGTGACCTTGTTTATTATCTGAGGGAAGCAGATAGACACAGATAGTTAAGGCTGAGTTTAGCTGGTTAACTATAAGACAGGCAACCTAACCATAGTCACAGACCATTAACTGATATTTTACTTTTGCTATAAAATATCTATAAGTTTGCTAGCTTATAATTTCACCCTTATTGTCTATTGTTAAACTGACAGCAGAATGACTGATACATTGAAGTCATATTTGCTATCCACATCAATGTAGCTTTTCTATGTTTTAGGAGTGGCAGAAGTAAAAGTCATGTTTTTCTCAATGTGATTCTTTTCTTAATATGCGCCTTAGGAATTTTGAAAACAATGTTTGGTATCAAATTTTCATCTCTCTTTGTAATTAGGTACAAGTGGAAGTATCTCTTACTTAAAATTTGTGAGAGATTTACTGAGATAATCTTCCATACCAGAATTATTCATGGGGTAGTACTGGAAAGTGGGTTTTACAGTTGGAAGATAAGTACTGCCTATAAAATCTAAGAACACATATTTTAAAGTAAAGATCTTTTTCAGAAACAGTGAAGGTAAAAATGACTTTATGAGATTCTGTATTTATTCCCTTTCAATGACTTTTATGTAAAATTTTATGGTATATCAAGACAGTGATAGTTTTCTAACTGCTGGTATGGCGAAACAAACCTGTTCTCTTTCTGCTACATTTGTCACTGGTAAAACAATATCTTGAAATTATTATTTAGATGACATTTTTAGGGAATATTGGAAGATTAATAATGCATCGACTTTATCTCACAACTAAATCCATAATATTATCTCAGTAATTTCTTTTAAGAGAAAACAAAAGTACATTTGCTTAACTATTTCAATTGCCATAGGCTTTTTGTTACTACCTTATTTTTATTTTAATTGTTGCTACAGTTGCCTTCTCTTCATTTTAATATTGATTTTTAGTGACTTAAGTATGTGGAAAATAACAATTATTCCTTATTTAAATAATACACAATTTGATTTGAATATATTAGTTCTTATTTTATCCAAATACTGCTGCTTCTGTGATTCTAAACTACTTAAAATATCCCTTTTAATAAAAAGAACACAACATTTTTATTGCTTTGCAATTTGAATGTTATTACAGCATAATCCTTAGCATGGATAGCTTAGCTCAAAAGAAAACAGTTTTTCTCTAGCATTCAATACTATCACATGTAAATTTTACTTCATTTGTAATTAAGATAGTCTATAAATGAAGTGCTTGGTAGCTTTCATGATAATTTCAATTAATCATGTTTCAGTTGAAAATTTTCTGTTTTATTGTGTTTTAATTATTGCAATAGTGCAAATTAAATTCTGGTTTATTTGTATTCTGAGTTTGAAAGATCCTAAGAAAGCAGTAGTATTTATGAATTTCAATATTTAACTCAAAACAGTGATCTGAAATATATACTTCCAGAGAAAAGGACTCTGATGTTTACTTGAGATATCTAAAATCAACAGCAATAAGCCTTTTTTCTATCTTTACTGAAAATATCCAGTTCAAATTCTTTGGCCCAGGGAAATCTGATGTGATTGTCTACCTTCATTGACTGATACTAGGCTAAATTCTCCTAATGTATTTTAACAGGTTTCTTGTTTAAAAATTCCTTACTGTGCTACAATGTAGACAGTCTCATATACATGGATCAGACCACATTACTTGTGAAAATACCCTAAATTAGTCTGCACCTAAGAGTTCACAAATTTTGTTAAGGAATGTATCAAGGAACATTTCAAATTCTAAATTTTCAAAATAATTCACCTTTTAAGTTAAAAAATCATGGGTGGCATGTACATGATTTGGAGAAAATTATGTATTTATTAATCAAAATACAAATTATTAGTGATTTATCTTGAAATTTTCCCTTTATCTTGATGGTGTGAATGCCATCTATAAATTTACTAAATGATTATGACTCAGGGACATGCTATCAGAGGATGCAGATGAAAAAGAAAGGGAAATAAAAAGGTAGATTTTCTCAGTACTGTATACTTGATTAGTGATCTTAAAAGTGTTTCAGAATTCAAGAGGGTCAGATGGAAAAGTACTGAATGTAATGAGATGGAAAGTATTCAGTGATGACAGAACTCAGATGCAGTTACAGAATTGTGTTCATGACGTGGTTGAAGGTGGAAGATACTAAAGCTGTTTTAGATAAAATATGATCTGAATTTCAGTGTTCTGAATGTGAAGAAGTAAATCAAAATTTCAGTGAGGCACCAGGACCCAGGAATATCAGTTAGATGGGTTTAACAGTGTGATTCTAAATACTGAAGGGAATTGGGTCATGAATGGCATACTGTTTAAATGACCATGAGAAAAATAGGATGACTGTTTATTTGCAGTTTTTATAGTTTGTACAGATTTAGAAAAAAAAGCTTTCATTTTCTTAGAAAAATAAAAGTTATGTTACTTGAAGTCAAACATGAAGGGTAGGCATTTTTCACAAATGTTAAAGTTATGTGACTTAGAATATTTGTACTTGGGAGACTTGATGCATAGTAAAAGAGCATACATGAAAGTGAGCAATGTGGAAATGCCTCAGTTTAGAGAAATAGATTAAGAGTATAAAATCGAGCCATATTTCAAGCAAATGCAAATCTGATGAATTTCATCTTTACAGTATGTTCAAATCAGAAGGAGTCCATTGTCTTAATCTCTTCCCTCCCTGGTGACCCTGCCTAGAGCAAGACAGAGACAGTAGAACATCTTACGACATTTTACGGATGGGACTTTATATTAGTCAAGTATATTTGGAGGATTCAGATCTTTACCACAGCATTTTTTCAGCGACAAAAAATATATGAATATACATATATAGATTATAGTTGTAAATTTATATTTTAGTTTGTTTTATATGATGATGTTAATATGAATTCAGATTTATATCTCCAGCAGAAAATTTTAACTTTATTAGGTTTTCATGGAAATTCCCTATACATTACAGTGATTAACATGAAATCAAAAGGCATAAAATCTCTATCTATGCTTATAGTTTTAAGACTTTATTTTACATATGAAATATACTAAACATGAGAAATGTTAAAACAATACTTATAGAAAAATATGTGAGTAATATATACGTGTTTAATTATTCCCCTTTTTTATGAATTGGTTATAGTTTTCTTGATTCCTTGATCCTTTCATATCTGTGTTATGTTAAAATCTAGTATGGAAAGGGCCATCCATATCAACCTATGTTTGATAATTTTATAATATAACTCACTGGACTTACAAGTCATTATACAGATAATTAGGATTTATCCCAGAATAAGAGGACGAAGTTAATGGGCAAAGGAGAAAAGAGACTGGGACACAAGTGTATGAGTCTTTACCAATGGAATTACATAGGAAACATTTTACTTGTTCATTAATGAATTTCAGCAACCTGTGTAGTGTTGTTGTAAGCAGGGAAACCTATTGAGGCCTTTCAATTCAAGGTTTTACTAGGTGTTGATCCTTGAGACACAATGCTAACATGACTGACTGTGTTCACAGAAGCCCCAGAGATCAAAAGAAAAGTGTTCATCATATATAACACCGTTTCAACAAACTAACAGAATGATGTTATTTAATTAACATGGTTAATTAGTATAGTTAATTACTAACATGGCTCAAAAACCAGATACTTATCACTTAGTAAATTTCAAGGCCTCTGTTCCCATGTTTGGGGCAAGAACCAGATGAAAACACACCTTTTTTAGGAACATCCATGACTTGAGAAATTCAAGCATACTGAATTACTCTTTCCTTAGAAACTACCAAAACAAACTTTTAAAATTTCCATGTGAAGAAAAAACAAACTTGTATTTGTAATATACAAAGTATTATACTTTGAAAGCCAGAACCATTACTATTTAATACTAATAACCTGTATATTCTCATCCTGGCATTGTGCACTAGACTTTCATTATTCATTGTAGTTACATTTTATAAAATCAACATGAACAATGAATCCATGAATATGCAACTCATAGCGACTTACTGTACAGGGTTAGGTTCTTGTGAGCCTCTGGTCAACCAATCAATATATTAACTTGTACTAAATGTGTATTTTTTTGCTTTCTCATTCATTTTTCAGTATTGAAGATGGAACCCATGACTTGGGCATGCTAGGCAAGAGTTCTACCACTGAATAATACCCTCAGCATTTATCTGTACTTTTAAAATGATTCCTTACTAAATATTCATTATTGATGTATCTCTGTTAAACATATAATACACACTAGCACTATAACTCATATCTATATTCAACTAATCTTTTGTGTATATTTTCTCTCTGTAGTACATTATACTCTTCTTTTCATTATAGATACAAAATTGTTCTTCAGTGCTTGGGAACCATTTTAAACAGTAAAATCACAAATGTACGATACAAAAATGCAAAAAGAATAGCATATAATTTAGGAAGAGGACACTAGGTTAATATATTACAGATGAAATCAATGTTCTATCCTATCTTTTTCTAACTTGGCTAGGGACGTGTATGTTGTCTGATGTGTTTTTTCTGCTCTGTGTCTCTCTATGAATGACTGTAAAAGTATTTTATGAATTTTGAGGTTACAAATATGTTTTGTTGACTAGATAAATGCTCAGATATGACATTCACAAAGAATAAAGAATAAATGTGTATTTTTCTTTTAATTAGGCAATTTAATCATGTATATTTTTTCTAATCTTTCTTTTATAGTTAATATTGTTTCATCCTACCACATTACTAAAGTTAACTGATACAGCTCCTTTCCAATAATCAAACCATTTAGGAACTTGTGGAAAATATATAGCTTCTGTTTTGTGGAAAACCTAAGAAAGAAGGAAATAATTACCTATTACATACATAAAGAGCTAGCATTGATTCTCTGAACTTTACACAAAATAATGGCAGTTAACTAAAGAAAAACATTACTAAGCTAATTGCGCCTGGAAATATTGGTTGCTCTAGAGATTAAGACAAGAGATTGTAATAATGAGGCAACTTGACCAGACTTTGTCTCAAAAGGAAAAATGAAAAGGGATAGGAGTGTTACAGTATGACAGAGCACCTCTGGGTTCAATTCCCACCATTACTGCAAAATTATAATTCTCTGTCTTGGAAGAAATAACAAAATTCTACATTGTCACATTTTCAGTGGAACCAAACTTAGCTCTCCAGCTAGCATTTCTATTTAAATATATGATGATATATGAATAAAATTTCATTGGTAATGTAACCATTCAATCTAATTCATCAACTGCTTTAGATTAAGACATGCCTAGCAGTTTACTGAAACACACTTGGGGTGTGTCTGGGTGATTCATGGAGGTGTGTACAGTAGTACATGGTCCTATATGAATTCCTGTTTGATCCTGTTCCCTTGCTGTGCTTCTCTGCCATCATGAACTATCAATTTTTACTCTATTATGTCTTTTTTTCATGTTGTCTTTGTCTTGGAACCAGCAAACTATAGACTGAATTCCTTGAATCCATGAAACAAATTAAAGTTTATTGCTTTGAGTTGCACATGTCTGGTAGTCTGTCTCTTTAATGGAAAAGTTGACTAATACAGAAAACTAAGCATATTGCTATGTTTGCACCTGAGCATGTGGTTCAGAATCCTTTGGAACTGTTTTTGGGGTGGTGTATAAGAAGGCTTGGAGATGCTGGATAGAGAAGTCTTCAGAATAAGCCAAGTTTTCTAAGTGATTGGGACAGCAACTGAGAGGAGTAGAATGCTGATGGAAATGTTAATAGGATGGTAAAAACCAGGCTCAGAAGATTTCTAATAGAAAGGATTCCACTGACATTTGGGTAGTAAATTATTTTTGTTACATTCTGGCAGAAAATATGTCTATATTTTGCTCTTGTACAGAGATTTTGCAGGAGGTTGAGCTTAAGGGTGATAAACTAATTGATCTAGTGAAGGAAATTTGAATGCAGCCCATTATTCAGGCTATACTATAGGTATTGCTTGTTACTTTTAGCCAGATTTATAGTTAGGATTGGAGACAAAATCAGAGTAGTAAAATTGGAGTTACTAAAATTTTATTCAGGAAAGAAGCACATGTGAGTTGGGGGTAAAAATATGTTGCTGTTGAAGATATTAGTGTTCTTCAGTAAGAATCAAATGCTTTTCAGAGGGACTGGAAGGCAGATGCCTTGATGGTATCTCAGCAATCAGCCAGACACTCTCCATTACAGGCTTAAGAAAGCAAAAGTACAATCTTATCTTTTGAAAAGAGAGTCCTTTCGCCCACTAGTGGAGAAAGACTGCATAGGGAATTGGTACCCCTGTATTTATGTCACTGTACTCAGCCATTGAAGAACCAAGTTCACTACAGCCATGATTCAAGAGGACCTGGCTATTGCTTTCACTGAATTGTCTATATGATGCTTGTTTTACTGGCTTACAGAATGCAAGAGATATGGGGTCAAATGGCTTCCAACTAGATTTCAGAACATTGCCTGACAGTATAGGCTAGAAGATTCTAAAAGAACAGTGTATGAAAGTATGGAAATGAATCTAAAGTGTCAGTAGAGATTCGAGAAAATTGATGATCCTAGCTGCAAAACATGAATCAAGTTGGCCCAAAGAGTTTATATAGGCTGCAACCAACAAGGCCATAAGGTGACCACCTCATCAACATGCATGCTGGATGCCAGGTGTGGAGATGCAGAGTTTAATATTTGTACTGCTAGATATCATTTATACTTTGGTCTGATTGTTTTCTATTCCTCCTATTATATCTTTTTGGAATGATAAATGTTACCCATTGGCACTGGAATTATATACTACGCTATTGATTTTCATAGAAAGTCATAATTGAGAGTTTACCTTGGGACTCATTACAGTCAGGCTTTTGTAACCTGCTGGAGCTTATGACACTTATGGAAGGGATTACATTTCTTGTTGTATGTGGAATGATTGTAATGTGTTACAAAGAATTATGAATTCACTATTGTCTTCATTTTGGGTTTTTCTTTAGCTTTTCTTTATGGGTCTTTGTGTACATATTGTAATCACTTTTGGGTAAATATCACAGAATGGGATTGCTAAGTCATATGGAAAATTTTGTGTTTAACGTTTTGTCATACTATAAAAACATTAAAGAAGTTGAGCAACTTTGTATTTGTAAAAGCAACATATGGGTAACAGTTGTTCCAAATTTTCACAGATACTTGGGAATGTCATTTTCTTTAACTTTAACAATTCTGTGAATAGAGCAATATTATACTGTGAGCAGAGATATTTTGATTTTAAATTGAATTGTTTAGTGTGCTTTGTACAACCTTGTATCTTTTCTTGGGAAACATCACATTAACATCCCATTGTTTTACTAATATAGTTATTAATGATTTTATCTGAAAAATTTTAAAGTATTGATTTGCATATGAAATTTTCTTGTTACATGTATATTTACAATATCTTCTTCTAGTATATTGTTGGCTGTTTTATGGTTTTTAAAATTGCATCTTTTTTTTTTTTATCAGTACTGGCAATTGAACTCACCACCATGCGCATGGAAGGCAGGCGCTTATGCCGCTGAGCTAAATCTCCAGCCCTAAATTGCATCTTCTAAAGCACAATCACTTTTAACTTTATTGTAGTTCATTTTATCATATTTTTCTTCTATAGATTGTTCTTATTTTATGATTAAAAATACATGCCTTACCTATCTAATGTCATAAAGTTCTTTTTTTTTCATTTTTTTCTGGCCATTTATTCATTTTAAGGCTTGCATCTAGATCTATAATCTAATGTGTTTTATTTAATACTGTGTGAGTTTCATTCTTTTTTCAAATAGATCTCTGGTTTTTCCCATACCATTTATTAAAAATATTATCTTTCTCCCATTGATTTACTAAGTGACTGTCAAAAATCAGTTGATGGGGTACATGTTGGTCTGTATTTCAGCTCTACACTGTTGCTTTTGTTTATATGACTATATGAAAACAAGGCTCAGTTTTATGTGATTCAGCTTTATAGTAAATATTCAATTGAGGAGAGTATAGGATCTAATCTTTTTCTTTATTACTTTTTTACTTATTGTAATTTCTTTGCACTTCTATATAAATTTTATAATCAACTTGTCATTTTATTTGAATAGACATGTTATAATTTTCATTGGGAGTACATTTGCATTCATTGGTTAATATGGGGGTAGCTATAAAGTTAATAATGTTATTCCAGTTTTCACATTCTTCTGATGAATAGATGTCCAGGAACATATTATGTATCTTTACTAGGAGGAAAATCATGTTCCTCATTATTTTAACATTAGACATATTCTGAGTCTTAAAGATAATTTAATATATTATATTTGGCGAAATGCTTCCATACACAAATTGTGTGAAGTCCAAGCTTCAGTTTGAGTAATAGCAGGATCATGATCCTCTTTCTTTAGCTTATTTTTTTCAAATTTTTTCTTATATCCACAGCACATAGTATAGTGCAGCCAGGGCAGTGGTCATGTAGTGTTTCATATTCTTTCTTCTGTATTAACACATGCCATCCAACTCGTATTTATCGGTACTAAGTGCAACTGCAGGAACTGGAGCAGAGTAGTAAACACAAAAAGTACACCTTTTGCCTCACATATACTTAACTGTAATTATCTGAAGCAGCAAAAAAAGCCATCCCAAGAACACTGAATTGAAGAACGATAACTTCATCTCATGAAGTCACAACTGGTCCTGGAAACACTGTGTTTCCCCTGCTCCCCAAACCTATAATCCACAGAGATCAGAGAATTTCTGTGATCTGACTGGTACCGAAACAAAGATCCTTTCCCATTTCTGTCAGACTACATCGCATACACTGCAACTGCCTGGCCTCTAACCAATATAATAATTACCATTTGAAAAGTATTTTCCAATTAGTGACTGCGACCTAACATATCTTTTCTGCAAACAGCATGTGCTTGAATATTTGCCTCCATCTATTTAAACACTGTTGCTAGAGCTCAGTGCAAAGAGTCATATTGGAAAGGAAACTACACCATGTATTCAA
Organism: Hydrochoerus hydrochaeris; assembly: GCA_004027455.1. Taxonomy (NCBI): domain Eukaryota; kingdom Metazoa; phylum Chordata; class Mammalia; order Rodentia; family Hydrochaeridae; genus Hydrochoerus; species Hydrochoerus hydrochaeris. The sequence continues at coordinate 49,658 of PVLA01001930.1, read as the reverse complement.
GATTCAACTTCTGTATTTCCCATTTGTTGTTACCAAATGCTTTTCCTCTGTCTAGGAAGAAAAGATACATTCATCCCCATTAGTGAATGGCAGTTATGCAATTAAGTTCTCATATTAGGTACGTGATGGAAAGAAAGGACTGTCTCTTCTATCAGAATCTAATTTCTTGTTTAAATAATCAATGACATACAAGTATGTATGAATAATTGGTTGTTATCTACATTTGCCTGCATTATGATGTAGCGTTCTCTTAACATTTTATAGGCCTCATTTTTATTAAAAGGCCAACGCTTTCATTAAAATCAGGAATGTAAAAAGCAGATCTGGGCACATTTTCTTAGTCTGTAAAAGCACAGAATGGCAACATAATAAGTGAGGAAATAAGATAATCAGGGACATTCTATAGAATATTTTACTGGTTTAAATAAGTGCAATTGCAATAGTCTTCAATTTTATTCTGAATAAAAGAGAGCTTGTAAGAAAAGTCATGCAGAGTTTTAAATTGCCATGGTAAGAAAGCCTTAAGCCTATCAAATAAATTGGGGTTTCTTTCCTTCACGTTTAATTTTTTGAAGCAAATATTACATCTCTTTTTCTGTGTGTGTCTTTATTGTCCCTGTAGAGTTGAGTTTTAGTGGCAAGATAATCTATTTCTTTTTGATGGCTGAATTATATTTTATATGAAAGACAATGTTTGAAGTCTTTTTCCATTTCTTCCTAGCTTTCTAAGTAAGAGACCATATACTTGGAATAGTTCCGATATGTGTCAATTGAAAATGACATTATTTTTTGAGAAACGGAACAGCCTATGGTTGGTAGTTGGTTGTGTGATGATGAAGTGAGTGAGTGAATTCTAGAAATGACTCATATTACTGCTGGTTTTGTCTCATGTTTCAGAAACTTTTCATCTCTGTGCCTAAAAATTTTTGAATTCTCTAAGGCAGACACTAACATCTGTACTCTAGAGTACAGGATTATGTAAAATGATAGGATATGGATTCCTCTGCAGTCTTGAGAACATAATTTATATGCCAGTATATTCTATAGCATTGAAATTAATTCAATCATTGTTTCCACAAGTGTCTATTAAATCCCTACTATTGCTGCATTGATCCTGAGCAGTGGCAGTAGCAGAATTCTTGCAGTTACAGTGCTTTCGCGGTAGTGGGGCATCCAATCGACGGCTATTGAGCACATCACTGTACAGTGAAGTAAAATTTTAGGTATTGTACCTGAGACGACACTTATGTAGTGCGATGGACAAGTGATTGCCAGTCTGTCCCCTCCTGCTCTAAAACTGGCTAAAATTCTAGTCTTCTAATATTTCACTTCTGCTAAGTAACAGGTAGCAAGTTAGGAGGGTACTACCTTATGACTGTTTGTGTCTTTCTTATTTCAGGATACATTTTTGACAATACAGAGAACACCTAAAAATGTTATGTCAGTATTGTGACAATATTATGATCACTTAAAAATATTGGGCCTTGCTTACTGTTATTATTTCAAGTTTTATTAAACAATGATGTCAGTTGGAGATGATGGTTTTAAAGAAGAAGCATGTACGGGACTAGAAATAAGATACGAGAGTGGAGGAGTAGTGATTATAATTGGCTGGTGAAGAACGACACCTTTAGAAGATAATGTTAGAGCAGACGCCTATAAATGCAAGGAAGCCATGTGAGTAACTATATTTGAGTTTGTTTGCAAAGTAGCACAAGAAAATGAAAACTATACATATGAATGTACTACTATGTAATATTTTAATATATGTGTATGTTGTATTCTGAGTAAATCAGGTTAAACATACCTATTTCCTCAAATATTATCCCTTTACAGTGAAATTTTTAAATCTTTTCATCTTTTTGAAATCCACCCTACATTATTTTTATCTATACTTAACCTACTGTATAACAACATGCCAGAATTGATTACGCCTATTTAACTGTAACATATTCCTCTTTGATCCACATTTCCAATCTGTCCCTTTCTCCTACTCTATAAGGTATTTTGAAGATATGCTTGATAGGATTTGCTAGTTAGGTTGAGGTTTATTTTGAATATAAACAAAAGAGTTAAGAAAATAGCCAGAATTTTAAAAATTTAAAATGCAATTCAGCACTTATTAAGGGAATAATTTTTAGTATCAATAAATTTTCACAAATAATGTAATTCTCAATTTTAAACTATGTGATTAATAACCATAAAATTAATTAATTATGTGCCAACATTATATTTGAGCTTATAGTTTTCGACTCTGACTTAAGACTAGTAATTAAGATTTAAAACAGCAAATTGTAAGAGCTATGTCACAGCCTATTTGAAAGAGTGCAACTTTATCATCATTTTTAAAATCCATTTAATTATACAAGAAAATATCTTTTCAATTATCTGAGTATCATTAACTCATGTTTTGATAATTTTATAATATTTAAATCAATATATGCATATAAAAAGTCAACAATAGGAAGAGTCCTGCCTCTGAATCTATTCATTGACTTAGGTAAACTCATGTAAAAATTAAAAATGCTGTTTTCCTGCTAAATATCCATACTCTAAAGTTGCTGAAATAAATTTTTGCTTGAGGTTATTTTTAGAATGCAATCTTCTGAAAGATATGGATTTGGTCTTATGGCAGTGTTCTCATGGTTACTAATATGATCCTATATTCTCTGGATATTTATATACTCTTTCATTCACTATCATGTAAACTAGTGCAACAAAATTTGTAATTTCTTAAGACATTATTCAATCTTTCTTTTGCTTCTAAGACTACTTATATATCATATTTAATTATTTACCCTTAATATCATAGAAAATACATAAATACATATCTGAACTTGAGCTTTATTTGTGTATAAAATTCATATGAATTAGATTTGTAATCCTCAGTCTCACTTGAAGGCCTTACCACTTAGTGGGAAATAGCATGATCTTTCATCCCAGATGAACAGAAGTATGTATCTTACTTTTAAACTTGTTGGCACTAGAGTGATTTGGCTTATAATTTACCCAAGCTTCAATTTTTATCATAAGTTATAAAATTTAACATTTGCATCAAACATATGTGTCAAAAATCAATAAAATAAAATAAATAAGAATAGAGTCTGATATGTAATCATTTCTTAAATATCAGAAATTATTTTTCCCTTGGAAATAATTTTCAACATATGAAAATATATATAGTTATTTTTTCTAATTTCATTGTTCATGCAGTTTTAGGATAAAGGTGATTCTGGCTTCCATAGGAATTTGAGAGCACTCCAGCCCTTTCAAATTCTTTTGCAGATACTGAGGAATATGGTGATACAATATCTTTAAAGATTTTGTAGAATTAAGCAATAAATCCATCAGGTCCAGGACTCTTTTTTAGTTGTTAGATTTTTTATTACTGTGTCAATTTCATTGCATTATTGGTTAGTTAAGCATAAATATATTTTTGAGTTAGTTTAATAGCTTGTCCATTTCTTCAAATTTTGCTGATTTTTGGAACAAAATTTTTCAAAGATCTTACTATCTTCTGTATTTTTGACAATATCTCCTGTAATTTCAACTTTTTTTCTTTTCTAAGTGCATTGATATGTGTCTTCTCACCTTCTCTTAGTGAGTTGGCTAAGGGTTTATCTCTTTCATTTTTTCTTTCCAAGAACCAAGCCTTCAAGTCATTGATTTCTTTTTTTAAACAGTTTTTTTGTTAGGTCTTAATTTCATTGTTTTCCACAGTCATCTTTTTAATTTTCCTCCTTAATTTAGATTTGGGGCTGATTTGGTGCTGTTTCTCAAGTATATTAGGATTTCTTATAAGATTATTTATTGGGACTTACTCAGTTTTCCTAATGCTAGCCTTATTCATGATGAATATTCCCATGCTTTAATAGTGTTCCAAAGTTTTGTTACATTTCACAGTCGTTGTTAACTTACAGAATTTTTAAAATTTCTTCTCTTCTTGTGTGTCTCATTGATTGTTAAGTTTTCAGGAGCTTTTTTGATTTCTGTTTTCATTGCACAATGGTAAGCCTCTATACACAGAGTATACGTTGTTTTCAGCAGTACATGTTAAGTTTTCCAAAGTAGATCACATATATATGAAATTCCCCATCTGTACTGTATTGTAGAGACTTAGAATAGTCTGTATATATCTATTATGACCATATGTTCAAGGCTTTTGCTACAGCTCTGAAACAAAAACTCTTTATTGGTTTTTTGTTTAATTGATCTATCACTTTGTGAAAGCAGAGTGATAAAGTCCCCTAATATGATTGTGTTAGTGTTACTTTGATCTTTTAATTTTAGTAGGGTTTGTTTTATGAAGATATTTGCTCAGTATTTGCCACACGTGTTTACCAGTGGTGTCCCTTTTGGGGATGATGCCCCACTTGCAGGAATTCTCATCTGTCAGCCTAGTGAGAGGCCTGGGAATTTACAATATTTTTTTAACAATAATTAAATTTATTGGTAAAGTTTCACAATACATCACATTCATCATATGGAATTTGTATGCACACATATTTTGATTTTGATTTTGATTTTGCCCCATTCCCCTCCCCTCACTTCTTCTCTTTCCTTTTTATCTATAAAAGCTTTGATTCTATTTTATCTTTCTTTCTAATTTTTCTTTTGCTCTTTTCCCTCCCCCTCCTTCCCTTGTGTCCTTTCCCATTTGAACATTTTCTTCCTCCTTCACATCTACTATATATTTTAGTCCTGATTTACACTTTCAGTTTCTCAATACAATGCAACATTTACACATATATGTCCGATTTCTTTCTTTTAAGAGTGTGGTCTCTAGATGCATCTACTTATGTAGAAATGTCTCAAGCTGGTCCTTCTTTATGGAAGAATGATAAACCATTAGTAAAAAAAAATCTTTATCAATTAATTAGTTTATGGACATTTGGGCTATTTCCAAGATTTATGTATTACAAACTGTACTGCTTAAAAAGATGTAATATTTTTATACAATGGTGTCCTACTCAGTTATAAAGATTGAATTGAGGCTTTTATAAGTAAATGGACATGACTTGAAACCATACTCATAAATTAAGTAAATCAAACTCACATGTGTGAATACCATATTGACTCCCTAGTGTAAGAAACTGAAAATCGAATAAGATCCAAAATCTACAATAAATACTGTGTAAGAGTAAGAAACTGCTCAAAGGGGAAATGTACCTCCTAGGATAGAGAAAAGGAGGAAAGAACGAAAGGAAAAGGAAAAAGATATAAATTTGTACATGTATGTATATATATGTAAAATAGCTAAAATGACTATGCTATTAATTCTACTATTCTTGGAAAAGTTAATACTCACATGATTATATCATTTTTGCATGTGTATGTCTGGTAATTTAAGCAACCCTTTTGAAATGGCAATATGCAATATAACAACCATCGTTAAATTCTGATTATCTTGTTCAGAAAGCCTATATTGTTATTGTTTTGTTATTGTTTCTTTTGCTTTTTTAAAATTTTGTGTGTCTTTTTTTCTCCTAAATAAAATATAAAAATAAACTGTGCTGCTATAAGCATGGTTGTACAAATATCGCTGGAGTATAATGCTTTTAGTTCTTTCAAGATGTCAACAAGGGGGATGGCTGTGTGAAATGGAACCTCTGGGGTCCTAGTTTTTTGAGTAATCTCCACTCTGCTTTCCACAGTGGTTACACCATCCACCAACAGTAGATAATGGTTCATTTTCCCCTGCAATTCTGCCAACACTTGTTTGCAGAACAACATTCTATTGGTTGATCTCTTGATAATAGTCATTCTAGTGTGAGATTCAATGCTGGTGTTGTTTTAATTGGCATCTGTCAAATGACTAGTGATGTTGAACATTTTTCATATGTTTATTTGAAATTTGTATTTCTTTGTTTAGAAGTGTCTATTTATCTCAGATTCCCAGTTTTGGATTGGGTTTTTAAATAGAGAGGAAGTTGATTTTTTTTTTCTATACTGTGAATCAAACTCCTGACTTACCAGGCAGGCGCTGTGACACTGAGCTATATCCCTGTCCTAGGGGGTTGCTTATTTTCAGTTCTTTATGTATTCTAGATGTCAGTCTTTTGCCTGCAGAAAAGCTGGCAATTTTTCCCCCCAGTTTGTCAATTGTATCTTTACTCTGTTGGTGATTTCCTTTGCTGTGCAGAAGGTTTTTAATAAGATGAAATCTCAGTTGTTGACTCTTTGTAATATTACTTGTGTAATTGAAGTTTTGTTCATGAAGTGTCTACATACTTCTGTATCTTCAGAAGTTCTACCTATTTTCTCTTTCCACAGATTTTGTATTTCTATTTTAATATTTAGATCTTTGATTTATTTCAGTGTTAGTTTAGTGCATGATGAGAGACATGGGTCCAGTTTTTGTCTTTGATATGTGGAAAGTTAACAAGTTTCATATAGTGCTAAAGATGCTGTTATAGAGCACATTTTTGTGTAGCATTGCTGGATAAAAATCCTCTGGACACATTGAAGTTTAACAAAGGAAGGGCAGGAAGGGAAGCAAATATAAAAATGGGTTAAGGTGTGTAATGTGCATGTAACAATTTCCAATTATAAATATAATCATTTTATTCTTCAAACCTGTATTAATAAAAAAAACTACAACAAAATTTAAATGGCAAAAATAATCTCTAAAATAAAACACAAAAGGGTCACATTGAAAAAAAAATTTCAGGTTGTTTTCAAATCATCCATTGAGTCAGAGGCTCATGAGAGAATTCTAGAAAATAAAAAATAAAAACAATAAATCAATACCTATGAAACAATATTAAAGCATAATACTAAAAACTTTCAATATCAATAAAAAACCAAAAGCAATTAGAAGTATATCTAAGAAAAATATATAAGGTATAGAAATAAAAAGTCTATAATAAAATATAAACAAAATAAATATAAAGGAGAACTATATAAATGATGAACACACTTAAGATCACTTTCAAAATCTCATATGAAATAGTTAACCTGATCAAAGTTAAAATAAGAAACAATAACCATATCAAGATATATGTGCATAAGAATGTAAAAATAATTGGAGGTATTTCTACTCCAATGATGAGAAAATTACCTATGTAAACTGTGTGCATGAATCGCCTTCCCAGAGTGTTTTGAAATTAAAAAAAAAAATTAAGAAACCCATAACCAGAAAAAAATGGTAAAGCAGGGATTCAAGAGCTGCCTGCTACACTGAACACTTGACAGCATTATTAGCACAGAAGTTATAGGTTAGTGTCTGTTTCAAAGATCATATGTAAATGCATACATGCAAAAAGTCAATATTTTTATCATATTTAGCTATATGTTTAAGTGAACATGATTCAGTTAGGGAGTGAGAGTTATACCTAATTATTTAATATATTTGATATTAGGAAAATTATCTTGCACTAAAAAGAAATGATCTGTTGTGTTGATTAGAGATCACTAGAGGAATTGAAACGGCCAACGGCCGCTAGCAGATAAGATATAAGAGTGCAAAAGGTCTCTCTGTATACTGGAGAGCCTAAGGATCCAGCAAAAGTTTGAAATACTGGAGCTCACTACAGATCCCATGCAAGTCCTTACAAGGAAGCTGCAGAGTCTGCTTTGGAAAGTTAGTAAGTCTGTACTAGAAGGCTGATTAGTGTGTGCTGGAGGCCTGGAGTCAGGCACCAAGTGATGGCAAAGGCTAGAGCTCCTCCAAAGGAGCAGAAGAGCTTCCCTCTTCTTTCCTCCCTTCTTCAATACAAACTCTAAGCCTATTGCTTGTTGCCACCAATATTCAGGATGAGACTTCAGTCTTCAGCAAATCAATCATCCAGACATACCCAGAATTGTGCTCAATCAATCAGCTAGGCCTTTCTTATTCAACTTACTAGTACAATTAACTATTATATTTATCAATTTATAAAAAGACATGGAAGAAACTTACATGCATTCATTAAGAAAACCCTATTTTGAAGGGTCACATATTGTATAATTTTCACTATATAACTTTATGACAATAAGAGAAAACTATAGTTGCCAGATGTTAGAGTACAGTGAGTGGTGAACAGGTATAGCACAGACCACTTAAGTGCAGTAAAACAACCCTTAGTGTTATTGTAAGAGGGAATACATGTTGTCATATATTTGTTCAAGACCATAGAATCCACACCCACTCACCTTGATGTAAACTATGCAGTCTTTCTGAAAATTACATATCCATATAGATTCACCAGTTGTGAAGAATATATCATCTTGATGGCTAAAGTTGCCAGTGGGGAAAGCTATACATGTTTTGGCGTAAGTGGTGTAAGAAAAATTACTCTATCTTTGCTTGAATGTCCTGTGATCCTACTTAAAAAATAGTAACATTCTCCAAAAAATAATAATTAGCAAGTTTGAGTCTCACTGGGCAACTTAGTGAGATCCCAACTGCTTCCTGCACAGGGACTGGCAAACAAGAAGTACCAATCCCTCTCTCTACCCTGTAAGTGACCAGCTGATCCAGAGAAACACAAGGCTGTGATGATAGCTATCGAGGTGAAGTGCAGTTGGATGCCTGTGATGCTTTGGTGCTTCACTGACCTTGCAGATCCAGGGCCAGTGGCCTGATCATTTGTTCAGCCAAGAGCAGCACTCAGTGTGGCATCTGGGTGGGAAAGGGAGGATCTCATTCAGAGGGTGGTGGCCATTGTTGATTCCCTATTTTCTTGTTTTGAAATTCCACATTGTTTTCATTGTTTTTTTGGGTTAGGTTTTATTCTCTTTTGTTTTATTTGATTATATTAAATCCACTGACAGAAGCAGCTATTTCAAGGACAGCATGATATATTACGTTAGTCATTTTGAATTTACTATTGTTTGGCTTTGAAGTCCCTTTGCATCATTGCTTTGTTTTTATTGTTTCTATTCTATTCTTTTCTGTTTGATTTTTACTACATCTGAGAGTATCTGTAGTTATTTTGTGGACAGTGAAAAGCATTATTGTAACTATTGTTGATTTCATACTGTTTTGAAGTCCTGTGTCACATGCACTGTTTTGTTTTGATTGGTTTTATTCTGTTTTATTTTCCTTGGTTTTATCTTCTTTAAAATAAAATTATTTAAAAACATTAAAATAGAACAAGTAGAGAAATGAGAATTTTCACTACAGATTCCTTTTCGGTCTTTTTTTTTTCACCCTCCATACTGTGGTCTCTGTATTATGTTTCTTTTCCATTATAGCCACCTTTTCTACTCCTCTTTTTTTATTTTATTGTTTCATTTTTTTTCTTTTTTCTTCTTTCTTTCTTTTTTATTTAAAGAGAAAAGCATGTAAAGGGTAGAGATAATACAAAATTTCAAAAAAAGATAAACAATAAAAAATCACTAGTTGATAAACTACATATTGTCCTCTTAGAAATAGCTGTTCAAGTTACAAAATTAAAGCATACAATGTAGATATACAAACAGTGAGAGTATAAACAGCTATGCATGCATGAGTCTCTACATGTATTTCTATCCTTTCTGTATTGGCGAAAAAGCAAAACATATCAAGACAAAACAAAACAAATTCCTATAAAAACATAAAACCAAAAAGTCATATAAAACCACAGTACAAGATGATCTACAATGATTACTATGTTGTTTCTTATTATCTTCAATAGAATTGTCTACATCATCAGGCATAATTGAATATACCAGTACATAACAATATTAGTAAAAATAAAACATTGTAGACAGTATAAAACTCAAACCATAGTGGATATTCTAGTGAATCATGTCATCTTAAGTGCAGTTGCCTATACTCTCAGACTTGATACTATCAATCATAACAGCTTTGAATAAAATCTATCAATACAAAACAGTGATCTAACAAACCAGATTCGATTTCAATCAGTCATGGTAAAACAGTGTAGGTTTTACAGAGCTTTAGATTAAGTTAATAGGAAATTAAGGATGATTATCATACTATATCTTGTTATTTTCGAGATTATTGTCTGTGCCCTCAAATCTAGTACAGGTAGAATGACTGAAACAGAATATAATACATCTAAGCAGACTAGTTTGAGTAATGTGGGTTTTAAATCCTGGTGCACTATTAACAATATAGTGTATCAAGGCCATCTATGTTAGAGATTCTAGTTATCCTTCTCTGCCTCATTTCTGCTATGCTATTTTTCTGTCTTTGTTTGTCTAGTTATCTCCTTCATTCCACAGCCTGCCCCAATTGTTTAGGCCTTTCTGCCACTGTTCCTAAAATCCTGGTATTTTTTTTCTCTCTCTCTAGAATGTCCTTCAGTATTCTCTGTAGAGTTGGATTGGTGGTCACAAACTCCCCCAGTTCCTCTTTGTCATGGAAGCATCTTGTTTCTCCATTAATTTCTAGTGCCAGTTTTGCAGGGTACATCAATCTGGGCTGGAGGTTATTTTCTTTCAGGGCTTGGAATACTTTGCTCCAAGCTCTTCTTGATCTGATCTGTGTCAAGAAGTCAGCCATGATCCTGATGGGCTTACCTTTATAGGTAATCTGTTTCTTTTCTCTGATGGCTTTTAATATTCTGTTTTTATATTGAATTTCTAGTATCTTGATTATTATAGGTCTGGGTGTAGATCTGTTTTGGTTGTAGGTGGCTGGAGTTCTGTATACCTCACATAACTGAACGTCATTTTCTTTTCCCATGCTTGGGAAGTTTTCCTTAATTATTTCCTTGAACAGCCTTTGTTATTCACCTGTATGTATCCCTGCTTCTTTGTTCACATTTCTTTTTCTTAAATTGTAGATTCTCTTGTCATCTTCTAGCCTTTATATTGTTACTGCCTGTTTCCTTTTTATTTTTAAGAGATCTTTCCTTTCATGATCACATATTGCAAACTTGTCTTCAAGTTTTGATAGTCTATCCTTAGTTTCTTTTAAGGCATTTTGCCAGCTTTCAATGGAGTTTTTAATTTCCTGGTAGTCTCTTTAAATCTGTTTCAGGTATTCTATATTTTCTTTATATTCTTTATCAAATGTTTCTCTCCTATTTTTGTGTTCCTCCCTTCTTCCATCTGTATCTTTCTGAGACATACTTCCTGAGAGCATTTCTTTTATTACTCTATTCATGTCTTGCTTTACTTGATTTAACATTTCAGTTTTGAGCTCATCTACATGGTCCCAAACATATCTCTTAATGACCATTGATGCCATGTCTGATGTTACGTGTTTGCCACCCTCAGTCTCCCTTGTTTTTCCCTCTCCTGTATCAGTGCTCTCAGGGTTCTGGGCTAGGAGTCTCTTCCTGCTTTTCTCTCCTGTCATGGCCCTGGCTTCCACAACACAGGTTTACAGTGCAGGTCCCAGCCCCCTTCCCTCTTGGCCACTTTTCCTCCAAAGCACACTGGCCAGGGACTTCCGCCCTATCCTTACTGCTCTTGTCACTGAGGTGTAAGCAGCAGCTGCATATGCCAGACCCTCCCCACCAGGCCAGCCAAAGTTCAGGTGCCTTCACCTGGTTAGTGCGTGCTAGGTGCAGGGAATCAATTTGGGATGGCTTATTGGGTTCTGGCCAGGGGCGTGGCCCAGTCCAAGCAAATCTGCTCTGGGGGGGGAGCAACCAATTGAAGTCACTGTTGCTCCCAGTTCAGGCTCCTCCTGCCTGATTCCAACATGTCTCCCATTTGGTCGCACCCTTCCTGTGGGAGGTGTCTCATTCCCCGCACTGACCGTGGATTAATGAAGGTCCCTTTGCTGACTCCGCTCTCTGTTGGGCTCACCAACTCCTGACTTCAGCACTGCTGTGGCTCCTGTGAGTGGCAGTGGGAACGAGTTTGGGCAGCTCTGCTGGCCATCGCGGATTCAAGCTGGTGCAAATTCAGGCCGGTGCAAACTTGGCGGGTCACTGTGAAAATGCTGTGTCCTGTAATTTTTAGCTGTTTCAGTTGTAGTCCCAACATATTTGATGAGCTTTTTTATGATTTAATTTCTTCCTGTGTCAAGAGGATCCATCTCCCTCTGTCTGGGTCTCTCCAGGGTGTTTTATTCTGGTATATGAGTTGCTTCTCCTGGGAGGCTTTGCATTTTATTGCTCACTGGTCAGCCATCTTGACTTCTCTCCTTCTTCTGTTTTTTTTTTTTTTTTTTTTTTTTTTTTTTTTTTTTTTTTTTTTTTTTTGCTTTTTTGTTTTCTCACATAATGGCTTAAAAAACTATTTTCATTGTAATGTGTTATGTACCTTATGAATGGTTTTCTTTGGTTTACTATGATAGTTAATATTTTAGCAGCATGTAGTTGAGGGACATAAAGCTAATTTTGATAATTTAAGAAGAGCACAATTCCCCAAGGTTGCAAGAATTATTTAAGTTACAGTGTGTGAAAATAGGAGAAAATACTTATGATCTTCCTGTTGCTATAAAACTAGAGATAACTGATGTTAGAATGTTTTGCACAAATTTGGACAGATAAAAGAGCCCTTTAAATTTAGAGAGAGAGCTGATTATGAAGATATTGCAAAAGGGTCCGCTTGCTGGGAAACTGCCTTAGAGGTGCTTAGTGGAGAGGAGATGGGGACTGCAGACCAGAGTATACCTTCTCACATATACAGGCACATGGCCATGATACATGTGATTGCTCTTTCTCGAGATATTCTTTAGTTTCTCAAATCTTAAGGAAAGAGATCATTTCTTTTTTCTTTCTTTCTTTCTTTCTTTCTTTCTTTCTTTCTTTCTTTCTTTCTAATTTTTTTGAATGAGATCATTTCATTAGGCCCCTCTTGTTACTGATTAATTTACTTGTGTACAGTTACTGATATATTACACATTGGACAGGCTAGAGGCGCAGCTGCCATGGTGCCCTCTTGCAGATCATCAAACTTACCATAATGAAGGAAAATATATGTCACCTGATTACTGTGGAAGAAAAGTGTCAGGTGAGCCTATTCAGGTTTAGGCAGTAGATCCAGTCTCAAGGCTCTCCTTCCAGAAGACAGTAATCTCTGTAAACACTTCACTTCTGTATAGCTCCCCATTAAACAGTGAGCCTCAAATGCACATACTCTAGAATTTACCACTATACTCCCATTGCCTAGTTCAATGCAAAACTTCCAGTAGACATGGAATGAACTTATATCATAAAGTTCCTTCAGTGACACACATATTGCAAATATGGTAAGATTTTTTTTCTAAGACAATAGAAGACAGACAATTTGTAGGTTTTATAATATCCTACTATTAGATTATATAATATCATAATCAAAATGGAATTGTGGAGTATCAGAGATGTTTCATGGACTATCAGAGATGTTAACACTGTCTTAATTTCACTTACACTTTACAGAGGGTGCTTTGGTAAACTTTTCTCTGTACAAGGTAGCAAATCAACCTCAGAAAGAACATTATTTGTTGATGATTCAGCACCAAACCTAGGAATGTTTCTGGTAGCTTCAGGCCAACATTGAAGGCAATATGATTCTGAAATCCTAAATGGATGGGCAAGAGCCGCCTTTGAATTTACATCTTTGACACATGAGGAAAAGCATCCAATTATCTCTAGTCTCTCTTCTTCTTAAAAAGTGGTTGCTGACTTTGAATGCACCACTGAATTACCTAGACAGTTTAAAATGCAGTAAGAATGGAGGTTCGGGGCTGAGACTGGTAGATTTTAAAAACCCTGAAAATTTAGAGGTTTTGCCCAGCACGAAAGATCTTACTTAGAAGCCCTGTGTTAAATGTCCAAAACCACCAACAAATCAAATCAAAACAAAATAAACCTAAAAGTTCTACAGGTGATATCAATGTTTACTTTATTTTGATCTCCTAACTCTGAACACAGTACATAGGTTAAGGTATTGTCATGTGTTTAATTTACATAATTATCTTGGGGACTCTAAGTTTTTTAAGTAGGCTAGTGGAAACCAACTCAAAATGAATTCTGAGGGAACTTCTACCTCCTTACTGCTTTGCAATCAGCACTGCAACATCTACTTTTACCGGCACTTCAGGCAGATAGTTTGCCCTGCACAGATCAGACTTGCCAGACTTTCTAACACTGTGTCAGTTCCTTAAAAATACATTTGTGCATATATAAAGATGACGATGTGTTTTTTTTTTGTCTGTGTGTGTGTGTGTTTGTGTGTGTACATCTATATGTATGTCCGTATTCACACACATCCTATTGGTTCTGTTTCTCTGGAGACTTCTGATTAATATGCAGACTTTTTTAATCTTAGAGCCCATTTACAGATGAGCAAACTAAAGCCTAGAAAGAGTAACCAGCTTGCCTCAGGTCATACAGCTAGTTAACCATCCTATCCTAAAGATCGAAGACAGGGCTTTGTTCATGTCTTTGACCTGTAAGAGGTATGGGAAGCATTATATTAATTGGTAAAATTTAAACATAGACATTTAGATTTCTATTTGTTGCCATGGACTATTTTTACAGCTTTTCCACAAACTTTGCATTGTGCTGCCTGTTGAGTGAAGATGGTAATTACTTTTGTTCACATGCTTGCGCTATGCATCCTGAGTGCTAAAGTCCTTAGGGCTGACCCAGGCCACCCTCCTTGCCATCTGCTGCTCAGGTGCTCTGGGGCTCCTATCTTTCATTTTCCTCACTTCTTTTCCCCATTGTTCTCACCCAGACTAGCATTTACATTTTTTATTAAACTGCAAAATAACAATAAAAACCCTAAACAATTCCTTAGGGAAAAAAATACTTAATCGTGACAGTATTGTACAATCTCAATTCATCCTTAAGAGGCTTCTCAGCATCATTGTTTGGGTGTATGTTTATAAATGCGTATTTGCTTTGTAATTATTTATAAGTCTATAAAGATAGTAACCTGGTTGAAACTATTGACTGCATGCTCACTGCTTTGCCTTTCTGGAAAAATTGAAAATGAAAAAGATTCATCCATTAAAAATTATTTGGTAAAAGTTATAATGAGAGACACAAATTTTTCCTCTAGTCTCTACATGAATTTTTTAATGAGATGAAATCATGTTTGGGCACACCCACAAAAAACTCAATGGCTGTCACACTTCCAGGTATTTCCTTTGGAGAATTTTAAATAATCACATTAGCATGGTTAGTTATTCATATACTATAATGGAACAGTTATATTTAACCAAAACAAAAAGATTGCTACAGTTCCCAACTGGGAGAAAATTCTAAATAAATTTCTTACACAAATTTTGAAAAATTAAGATAATATTCAATTAAAAATGATTGACTTGTATTTCAGGTGTTTGCTGCCTTTTCATATTATGGTTTTGATAGATCCTCATCCTGTATTTTACTTCTAGCTATGTATATATACTTACTTTCTGGTCTTTTCTCACATGCAGGCAGATTGCCAATATGTGGTCTTGTTTTGCCTCAAATCCCCATACAATGAAGGCGGTCACCTTTCAATTTGTTTTTATTGCAAATATTGGGAAAAAATAATACTTCACATCAGTTGTGATTATAGAAGTAATGCCAATTAAGTATATTCCATGATTTTTTTTATTTGTAACAGTTGGAAAATTCAGCAACTTATATTGTTTCTCTCTCTCTCTCTCTCTCTTTTTTTTTTTTTTGGTACTGCCAGTCAAACTCATGACCTCACATTGGCCAAGCAGGCACTAATGCCTCTGAGCTACATCTCTGGCTATATTATTGAAGTCAGTATTTGTATTGATCATATAAGGCTGAAGATAAAATTGAATTTAAACTAATTCTAGAAAGTAACATTGAGGTCAAGTTTTGATAGGTATGATACACTTTATAGTATGGCAGTTGCAAAAAGTTTATAATGTTTTATGCAAGATTTCTTTTTTGTTTTGGATTCATACTATATTGTATTCTGAGCTGATAATATTACTGATTGACATAAAATGAGAATACATAAAACAACAGTGGAAATATAAAACTCTTCATATTTGGAAGAAGTAAAATTGCCTGCACTCTATCCTTAAATTGTTATTTTCTAGAATGAGAAAATAGAAATGTCAAGTTTTATTTGCCCATTTCATGTATGTAATGTATTATGCAAAAATCACAGATAATCCTATGGTTCAATGAACCAAAGGCATACCAATGTCTTTGAAGAGTTGCAATCCAAGTTTGGACATAAAAAATGAACACAGGTTAAATATATGGACACAAGTTATCTAGAAATAGAAACAGACACTAGTTGCAAGTGAGAATATACATACTCTGCTACAGTATGTCATCAATTAGTAACTAGTTCTATCTGTGGGACAGAATCTGACCACTCACTTCTCATAAGTTTATTATAAAAGGCATGTGTTCTTCACAGCCGTAATAATAGCAATCTTTGCTACTACTCAGTATGACTGAATATTCTAATGTTTCCAGTGGCATAGTGATGAGTTTTCTACAGTAAGATAATGCTTTGTTAGAGATGGACAAGAGTTTCATCTGAGACGATATAATTACAATATAATTTTGATCATGTATTTGCACTGTTTTCTCTTATACATGTGAGAACTAAAGTGTACAGAAAAAAAAGAACTAGAGATCATTGAAAACTTGTATTTGTTTGTGTTATACTAAAAATGAAAAAAAAATCTAGGTAATAGTAAATCCAATGATATCCTACAAAGTAAGAAATTGAAAATTTAACTTTATATTTGAGGTCTTTTGTGAATCCTGTTTACATGTAAATAAGTGTTAATTATGTGTTATTTAATAATATTCTCAAAAAGTTAGGAAGATCAACATTAAATGTCTCCAAAGACTACATACACTAGGTCAATGCACAGTATTTCCTAGATTTTCCAAAACAACTGATTTTAAATTCAATCAAGTCCATAGATCTCATAGTATGCAGTTTAAGACACTGTAAAAAAAAAAGAATATTTCGAAACATGTTGATATGAAACTTCTGAAGGAAAAGTACTTAACTCTAAATTTAGAAGAGTTTATTTGAACTACTATAAACAAAGCAGGACAATGTAAAACCAAACAAAAATAATTGTAAATTGGGTAAACCACAAGAACCAAAAACAGCTTCAAAAAACTACAAACAATGTGACAAGACAGCATTTGTAGGAAAGAAATGTGTGTTGGAAAGACAACTAAATTGGTTAATTGGCTTCAGAGACTCCTGCAGTTGACTAAAGCACAGCTGAATATTGGTTTGCTTTAAGCCTTTAAGCTTTTAAACTCTATATTGGTTTGTTCTTTTGTAACTTAGTGCAGGAACCTTGCTGAAATCAATGATCTCCCATAATTTTAGTTAATAAAGCTTTCTGGTTAACATATAGCACAGTACTCATGGCTATGTTTATGCTCTTGTCTGGAACTGTCAGGTTACTGGCTAAAGAGAATTTCTGAACGTTAGTGCAGGAAAGTGAAGCCCTGGCAAAACTGAGTGACAGCCTGTGTTGAGAGCTGAAAAGACCAAGAAGTATAAATTACACAGGTCAGAGTTTTGAGGAAGAAGGGAGTTACACAGAAAGCAAACTAGAAATTGTTCATAACTATTGAATTCAGTACAGCTCAGTGTGTACATCTGAGGAAACTCTAAAGTTTGAAAAAAAAAAACCCTCTTACCAGTGGGTTGGGGAGGTGTCACCTAGGGCTTCTTTCCAGCTTCTTGGTGTCCCAGACAAAGAATTGGACAAGACACGGAAAAGGCAATGAAAATGTACATTTATTGAAGTTAGAAGAGACATATACTCTTTAGAGTGAGAGTTAGCCAATGAAAACGCTCACAGCAGCCCTTCTTGTAAGTGGAAAGATTCTTATATTTTTGGTTCCTCCCAGAGGAATGTTCTGAATGTGTTTGACAGCTCGTCCTGAGTCATGTCCTCTGTGTTAATTACATGTCTTTACCCACAATTCACTTTGTTATACTTGTTTCCATGAGATGTAACTCACATGTGATGAATAAATAATGAGTGTCATTAGAGCCAAATGTTACTTGTGAACACGTTCACCTGTTTTGCACATGTACGTAAGTTAAGGATTTCTGCAAGAATTGACTTATGGATCATGTCTCCCACTGTGGCTATTGTTTATGAGTTAGAAATAGAGAAACAGAATCTTTAAGGAAAGATTATGGGGAAGTGTTCCTTAGCCTATGACTGGCAGGAAGTCATGGGCAGACCTGTACTATCATCCTAAATAATTAGAGATGATCATGTCTGAGTTCACTCAGGGATGAAGAAGACTCCTTATTTTGACAATCAAAATGAGAATATTAAGATTCAGGTGATTTTGGACTGAATACATAGAAGGCACTGCTTGTATCCTACCTACCGAATTTTAGTATCAAGACCTGAAAGAATCAATGTTCCCAAGTAACTCAACTGTGTCCCCAAAGTTCAAGAATACTAATTAGAATACAAAATTAGCCAGCACTGAACAAGATAAAATTTACAATGCATTGGACTCAATCAAATTTAGGCCTGCAAATAGTTAGAAAAGTATTACCGCGTCATTATAAGTGCAGCAGTTACTGGTGTCTAACAGAATTCTAATCAGGTCTTTATTCTCACGACCTGTGTTCTCTCTGGACTACTTTCATGCATCTTCATGAATGCAGTTAGCATGCATATGTTCACTATCTCCAAATCAATGTTTCCAGTGTAAGTCTTTTCTTCTTGCTTATTCTGATATTTTCAGTTGAAGTTTGCCCATATCTACTGGCATAGCTATTGAAGCAAATCAAAATAAATATTATCACACTTTAATTCATAGTCTTCTACCCTTAAATCTCAAATTTTTTAAATTCATCAATGTCAATCATTTTATACATAAAGATACTTAATTACCATTTTTGAAAACTAAACCTAGCTTGCAGTGAAAACATATAGATACTCTTTCATTATTATATGTTCTTGAATCATATTTGATTCATCAGGAAAAGGTAGCAAGGGTCATAGGTAGCTCAACATATAAGTTAATAGTGAACACTATTTGAAGAAAATATTCTGAGATCAATGATGTTAAAATATTTAATGTTTACAATTCAGCCATCTAAATTTGCTTAACACACTATCCCTTTAAAGCAAGCCCATTTAAGAAAATAAGTATGAGAAACTATTAAGTAACAAAAAATCTTAAAAGATTTATAATAAACCAAATATATATGCCTAAATTGA
This sequence comes from Hydrochoerus hydrochaeris, assembly GCA_004027455.1. Taxonomy (NCBI): domain Eukaryota; kingdom Metazoa; phylum Chordata; class Mammalia; order Rodentia; family Hydrochaeridae; genus Hydrochoerus; species Hydrochoerus hydrochaeris. The sequence goes on along the minus strand of PVLA01001930.1, from coordinate 30,634 downwards.
TTATTATATGCTATCTAATATGCCTAAGTTGATTATTTTCTTCATAAGCATCCTAAAAGATGAATTATTTTACTCAGATTATAAGATCACTACAAATCAGTAAATACATGTATTTTTAGTATTTAAAAAGCCTCAAAGATAGAGTATTGTTTTATAAAAAGTAATCTGAGGAGTATGGTGAACTATTAATGTCACACGGTGATTTTCAGTCTGTTGATTCAAACTGTAATTTTTACTCAATGATTTGTGGAAGATTTATTTCATTTTAATGACCAATATATTAACTTCAAAATTGTTATATGACTTTTTTCACTGAATAAAAGATATATATTATCTTCGTATCAAATTCATTCAAAACAACACACCACCAAGATCTTTTCTTTTTTTTTTTTTTTGCACTGGGGATGAAAGTCACAACCACTCACTTACCAGGCAGGCGTGCTTGTGCCATTGAATTTTGTAATAACTCAATAACTAGAAAATTTAGTACATGGAAATTGTTTTGTTTCTTTATTATTCTGTTTACAAATGAATGGGTGCTAGACAATGTTGTGACTAGGGTAACTGGTACACAAACATAACTAAACTTGTCATCCGTACTCAAACTCTAAAGAAGCTTAACACCATTGCTTGTGCATATGGCTACATCTGGGCCAATACCAGTATCTTCAAATGAACAGGTTTTTATTATTACTTATCATTTTGAAATTTGGTACATAATATTCTTTTCTCACTCTAAATCAATGTCCACTTTCAAATATACTTCTAGAATCTTAAAGAGGACATTAGTCATAAAATCCTTTAAGAGGATCCTCCAAATTGATTATGCGTTAGATTTAGCAAACTTAAAACTTGCCCCTGATTATAGTGGTGCTTCAGTTCACAAACTTAATTTGTTTTATAATTTTGGAGAAGATGGCTGTGTTTGTCCTTGTGTTTATGTGTGGAAAAACACCATGGTTGTGTTTGTCACCTGATACAGAGTTTGGAAAAGGAAGCAAAATTTTGCTGAATACTTTTTGTTTGTGAAGCAAATTATTTGCAAAAAGAAGCATTAGTGAATGTATTCTTACATAAACCATCTGGTTAGCATGGACTTTCAGTATGTAATATTACTTATCCATTACTTCTAAGCGAACTCTCGTTTTATACGAAAATGACATAGTTTGTCAAATCTGTATCTCTTCCTTTCTTTCCCACTATGAGTAGACATATAATGTGAATTTGTCTCCAAAACTCAAGAAGAAATTTTCTCTGTGTTACATAAAGCAAACTTCTCTCTCTTGCTTTTGTTTGTTACTTTTGCTTTTGGCTTGTTTGTTACCAGGCAATAAGAGGTAGCAGATGAGGCCTAGGTCGTCAGAGCATCAAATAACTGTGAAGATGAAAGACCCATAGTAACTGGAGCTACTGGCAAAATGACAGGCCAGTGTAAAAATAAACGAATGCATTTTAGTTTATACCAGTTAAATTGAATTTCTGTAACAGTCAAATGAACAATACTGTACCAGTCTTCTGTTTAACTGGGTTATGTCCATATTTACTATTTTTAACTTTCCTTTGATCTGACATATTCAATTTTGTTCAAAAATTTCCAAATTCAAGGAAGAGTAGATAAATTGAATAAATAATCCAATTACATGTTTACGTAGAGGATTTTCTATTTTAGTAGGAAAATATCTTGATTTTACGGAATAATGCAACTTAGTAACTGAATGATTTTTCTATAAAATATTGATCCAAAAAAATGCAACATAAGGCAGTTTACTAAAGGCATACAAATTAAGCAATGACTGCAGTATTGGTTCAAATATTTAGCCCTGGAATACTTTAAAAGTGTTAAGAGTATGAGTCTGCCAGAAAAGAAGATAATTTAAATTTCTGCTCCATTCATGCAACTGTGGAAAACTGAAATTCATGTTTAAGGAATCATTTAGATGCTATGTAAGTAAGCTTCATTTACATGAACAAAGCTGCAGTTTTTACAATTAGAAGTTTTAAGTCTTAATCACCCTACATACAAGTTACTGGAATATTTGATTTTTTTAGACTAGAAAGACACATAATGATGAATACTGCTCTCAATGCATGCACAGCTGAGAAAATGTTAACGTATTCTTTGAACACTGGTAAAGAGTTTCAAACACAGGCCCAACTCTAATGAAGTTATCAATTTATCACATTTAATAAAAGCAATGAAAATTTGGAGAGTAGATCTTGAACTTATAGCTAAAAATTAAATAACTTCACTGAGCGGTTATAGGTATGTTGACATGTACCAACTGATGAAGGAAGTCTTTGAATGAATAAAAATATTGGAATTGGAATTTGGGCTTAAAAATCACTACACTAAGAGAGAGAATCAGTTTTTAAAAATGAAGAATAGTTGTGTGAGAATCATCAGTGTTAAGATTATGATTTAAACATTTAATAAATGTGCTCATGTATAGCAAGGCTAATTTAATAAAAGAGTACCGGGGAGGTCATCATACTGTTTTAATCCAGTTACTCTCAAGGATCCATCCCCATATCCACAAGTATCGATATCATCTACTAGAATTTACTCAAAATACATATTATTATCACCACGTCCTCTCCAAAAACACATCAGATTCTCTGTAGGTAGAACTAATTATACTTTGTTAACAAGGTTTCTGAGTGATTACAATTATAATTGAAAGTCACTATTGTAAGTCATAATGTTTAGTAATTGAATGTAGTTGTGATAAATAGAGCAAAGAATAGAGCAGAATGAATCATTGAGAGAAAAACCCAGAATAAACTATAAATGGTTAGTCTGGAAAATATATCAAAATTACATTTTATGTGAATTTATTTATTTGTTTATTTATATTAGGAATCAAAATTCCGGACCTAGTACTTGCCAGGCAGGTGCTGTGCCGCTGAGCTATATCCTTAGCCCTGATTTTTTGGTTGATATGTGGTGATCATTAAGCTTTGGATTTCAATTCCACTTAGAGAACTTGTAACTGTTTCCAGGGAGCATTTATATGGCCAATATTTTTGTTTACAAAGTTATTTCAGAATCCAGTGGTTTCCTGTGGGTGCTTTGAGACATGAAGCAAAATGAATGAACTGTCTAGGCAGGCAAAAGATATATAACAATTTTAGAGATTTTGGAGCAAAAAGTGTAATTTAAGTCTTGTTCTGAATTTTTATGTCAGTATGTTAAGATTTCATGTGGCTTGTTAGGTCAACAACTTACAATCTTGAAACAGAGTCAGTCAAAATGGCAAATTTGAAGAGTTAAGTGACATTTTAACTTATTGATAATATTTTTGACTAGATTCTCCAGGAAGTAAATAGGAACAACCCTAATCTATAAATCGTTTGAAATGTTTTGAGGTAAAATGAAGAACTAGGGTAGTATATCTTAGGGTCAAGTTCTGACTTGAGTTTCTCACTAGCACTGTGATTTGATTCAGAATATGCTTATGTTACTAAAAGATAGTTGCTACTGGAAATTTAACCTGTTGAGGATTGTTATCTGTGCAAGAAACATTATTATTGAGATGAAGCATACTCCTATTAAGCCCATATTTTTCCTAAATTAGGCACCTTTGGTCTTATGAACTAGATGATATGATATTATTATAGTGCAGTAGTTTGAACCTAGGTATAAAAATTATGTTTCATTTAAGAAATGTACATTTTAGGAAAAGAGGATTACTGATTTACCTTAGCATGTACAGTGTAGTCTGGAAATGTCTGAATGAAAGAAACTCATTAGGAGTCTTTAAAAAGAAATGCTTTGGGGCTGATCCTGCTAACAAGTTATTCATTCTCTCTAGATTTTTGTTTCTCACTACTACTAAAATAATTTGCAAGTACTTGTTGTTTCTTTCCTTACAATATATATATATATATATATATATATATATATATATATATATATATATATATATGTATATATACCTTCTGGGATATCTGTAGAAGTGAATATTGAGTAGAAAATTTTAATTTTGAAAACCTTATGCATTTTGTCTGGTAGCTGTCTCCTAGACAAAATTGCTGCCTCCAAGAATCAACACAAACTATATTACTTATAACTAATTAAGAGCCCAATTGGGTACACACACAAAACATTGTGCACTGTTTTGTTTAATTTTTTTACTAAAATAGATGAGTAGAAATGACTTCAACAAATAGTATATAATTCTAATTGATTATTTTTACTGGAAAACAAACATGGATTAATTTTTAATTTCTAATGTATTTTAAAATTTAGGATTGCATAAAGTAAATGACCTCACTGTTCTCCAACTATTTTGAAAAATATTCCTTTTCTTATGATATGTGAGTGTGTATAATTTTCCTAGAAAACAAGTTTGTTATATGCCTTTTTATGTCTTTTTATTATTATGTTGTATGTTCATATAATTCTGAATTTTGGTCTCCAGTGTTGTATTTCAGTGAAACCTTTACATTTTTAGAAAACTTTTTATTATGAATACAGTTAAGCCCAGTGGCAATTTCATTTAGGATTGGCACTCTTTCAGGTATTTTGTTCAGCAGGAATGATAAAGCCTCACACACTAATTACCCCTTACTACTCAGAACTTTCATAAGATAAAATGCTAACTAAAGAGACTTGACAGTACTATCATCAGTTGTTACAATTTTTCTTGTAAAATTTAAAAATGAATTGAGCAAATGGAGGTAAGAATCAAAGAAGAATGCTCCACTGGATCTTGCTTTTGCACGCCTAAATTTTAGGGTCACTCACCATTCAGAACAGTTTCAATGAAAATGTCTATAATACTACTTTCATCTGAGAGGTGTTTAAAAATTTTGCATAATTGGTGTTATAGATTTAAAACCCATTTACCTCTACCTTATCTATGGTTTTGTTTCCATAATTAACAGTTTTCTGAAAATATTACATAGGAACTGTGGGTTCTATGTTAAAATAAAAAGGGAAGCCAGAGCATCAAAATTTGAGCATATTTCAGTATTGAGGTATTGTTTCCTGGGTGAATCAGTGTGAGAATGAACACTGCATACTTGGCCTTCATCTGTCCTCTGGGGTCCTGTTATCTCTGAAGTTTTCCTGAGTTAGTTTCTGGCCATGAATCAAGTTGAAATACAGCTCAAACACATAGATATTAGGTTTATTTGTGAGACAAACTGACACAATGTCAATTCATATTCTGGTCTTTTGTTTCTTAGAGGCACTCATAAAATTAAGATTCAAAGGCACTTCAAAAGGCATGTAATCATTTTTCAAAACTTCCCCTCTTTCAAGGGCATTCTTGAATACTATCAAAATTAGAATGTTATTCAGTCTAATACTAAAATATGTAATAATAGAAGAACTATGTCTTCAATCTTAATATGGAATGTTTCTTAAAAATGTTGAGAAATATGTGATAATAATTTTGATATTTTATTATGTTACTTCACAATCTATATAACTTTATAGATATGACCTCATTCTTAGATATTTAGATGTGTTTTGTAGCAGTATGTTATTCATATTGGAAACAGAGAACAGCAAGTTATCTCATAAATGTAGCTAAAACTGTGTGATAGGCAGAAAGATAAGTGGATGCATGCATGCACATGTTTTACTTGAATTTTTACAACGTGTAGAAGTATCAACTCAGAATCAAAGTTAGAAATGATATAGGTTTGTGTGAGAAAATTCGAAGTATAAATAAGGAACAAAATAGAGTATACATAATGGGAAGCAGGAAGAACTTGAGAAAAAAACAAGGGAGGAGGAGAGGGGAAGGAAAAATGAATCTGAAGAAAGAAAACATTGAAGGAGGTAAATGGAAACCCATCCTTTGTAAATGGGGAAGGGAAGAAGGTTTGAAGTAAGGGAATGGAAATGGGAAAAAAAAGGAAAGAATTAAGATATATTATGTATATGCACAAATTTCTTATGAGGCCCATGATCTTTATGTGTGGCAAACATCTACTAATAACAAATGAAGAAATGAAAAAAGGAAAAAAAAAAAACATGGGCAATGGATTCAAACAAAATAAATTTTAACGCAAGCTTAAGCTCTATGTGGATATTATATTACCTTATGGAGCTTACTTAGGTGCATACAAGACACATAACATGGTACATGTCTCTTTTTCTGTACACTTTTAAAAATATAATATTCATTGATTTTGTTGATGTTTTAAGAGACCTGGAAGAACAATCTTATGCCGGTATAATTGAGAAATGTAGACAGATGCATTAACGGAGCCAATCTTTTTTTAGTATCAATACTATTGCCATGAGCTCATTCAAGATAAAAAATGGGTTCTTCAGTGAAACATTCACCTTAGTAAACAAGATAAACAAATGAGTGTGAAAGGAAAAGCTCTAGACAGAAGTAAATACTCCTTAGCTGACCATCTCAAGACTTGTTTTTATATAATAATGAAAAAATACTGAAACTTTAAATGAGTTTTAATAGTTTATCAATTAAAAAAATAGTTTACTAATTTTAAGAATTCCATCCCCAAACATTTGGTGACTTCATTTATTTGCACTTAGCTCCAAAGCAGTCCTGGAATTAACTCTGCAGGTGGTGCCCAGTGGGCTTTATTATACCATTTGACTATTGGGCACCTTCTGGTGATTTCAGTGTGGCCACACTTACCATGCGTCTGCAGGCAATTTCTAACTTTGCTACACTTGGTATCTTAAATGACTTAGTGGCATTGACTGTAATCTATTACCCAAATACAAGTATTTCTCTTCACTGACTTTTTTTTTATTCCTGAAGACTAATCAAGAATATGATCTTTTCCTAAATAATGAGTCTAGAAAATAATTATATTTTATAATGGCATAGAACTGGGTTTTCCATTCATTGCAAGCTTGTCTCAAATTTCAGTCCTGTAGGGAGATGAACTTTTTTAGCTTCTAGCAGCCTAACTGGATTTTCCAGATTAAATTAGATATCATTATCTGCACTATGCACTTAGCTGGACATTTTGGAAGGTTATTATATATCATGTTAGTTGGCTAGAAGGAATAGATATCATTTCTACCCGATAAGCCAAGGTTAAAATAGGAGAAAAATGTTTTAAACCAGATCTAGATCAAGTATTACTTTTCTATTTATATCTTCTAGGAGTCCTCCTAAGCCCCACACTTAGGAAGATGGGCTTATGTATTGATGCTGTCAGGTTCTTTTTGACATGTTGAGGAGTGAGGAATGGTACCGTCTACTGAAATTTTCTTCTAACTCAAATCCTTATTCCCTTCAGGAAAGATTGGGGGAGAAAAATTGTAAGCCAAGTGAGGTTGTGTTCACTCTTTCTTAAAATGAGAAGCTTAAAAGACATATAAAATGATGACATCAATGAAAATAATTAATTTATGTACTGACAATCCTAAGAGGCTTCTGAGGGCCTTAAAATTAATATGAAAGTTCATATAATTTTATTACCTCCATTATGTTTTCTGTGATACATAAAACATTTTAATTGAATCTTCTTATGTCTAGGTTTCTATCCAATTCCTGTTTTATTTATTTAAAAATTGCATTCTATTCTTATTTTACAGGTAGCTTCCTAACCACTATCTTTCTACCTTTCATTTTTGCCTGCAATTTTTGTCTTTATAATGATTTCATGATGGACAGACACTGAATTAGATGTATTTTTTTGAATTTTACTATTTACTGTTGTAAATCCTATAATCTTGTAAATGCTAAACCCTATTCTGCCTTGATTCCTGGGCACTTCAAAGCGAAATTTGTTTCTGATGTACTTAACATTGCACAAAATAGCAACTATAACAGTGAGTTCTTATAGTAAATTATGTTGGTGTCATTCTAGTTAAGAAAATTAACAGAATTGGAAGTAAGTAGAACTTTCAATTTAAAATGGGATTTTATAATTATACTGAGGTAATTGGTGACATTGTTGAGATTATCATTATATTTTAAAATTTATAATTCATTTTATTCAATTCAAAAGATTAGATATGAATCATTAACCCAGATACATTAATAAGATTCACATTTGATTAAAACAAGATATTATGCATACTACTTGATTCACATTGGGGTTAAATGGAAAGTATATGAGTTACTATGTGCTTGTCTTTTCAAGATTATAAAAATCAAACCTGCTGAAAGACTTGAACATTCCCTTTAATTGAACCATAATTTTAATCTACCTATTCTTGAAAGAGTAGCTTCTTGATCTGAATAAAATAACTAGCTAAAAAGCATATCAGGTACTCATAAGCATTCCTTAGTACAGAATAAATAAGTCAGACTATACTTTTTAAGAGATGTTTTCCCATTTCTTTTTTGATTTTCAGAAATCTCTTTTGAACATTAGTAATAATAATTATAAAAACCAAATTATATTTTTACTAATTTGCCTAAAGCAGAAACTGACTATAGATACATGTATTCTCTGCAAATAATACTTTCTTGGTCTTTTTTTTTAATTAGTGCATATTTGCATACATAATGACTGCATTCATCATGGGGGTTTGGTACACACACACCACATCTTAATTCTTTTCCCATTCCTTTCCCTCTGGCCTCCTTCATCCCTTGGTTCCCTTAGCTTTTGCAAATGACCTATCTCCTTACTTTTATTATCTTTTATTTTGTCCTATAATTTATTATTAATTTGTTTTTCTCATTTAAGAGAAACTGCTACATGTAATCTTGTGTGTCTAATTTTTTCATTTAATTTTATAGTCTTGTGGTTGAATTAATAAAACTGTTATCTTCAAGACACAACTCACCTGCAAAGATGCATGCAGACTGAAAGTAGAAGGTTGGAATATTATACTTCAAAGGAGGCAGCCTGAAAGTATCCAAGATGTATTCAGTCTGACAAGATATCTGACCAAGTAGACTTCAAACTAAACCTAGTCAGAAGAAACAAAAAGACCACTACATGTTGCATAAAAGAAAATCTACCAAGAAGAGATAGGAAAAAAAGAATATATATATATGTATGACTCATGAAATGTATACTAATTGACATAAAAGGACACACAGACTTCAATATAGTCAAAACAGGTGTACTTTAACACTCAAGTATTACAAGTACAGTGGTACCCCAATAGAGGAATGGTTTTGTTTGAAAATAATGTGGCTCACAAACAATAATGTGGAAGAATTTTGTTTTTGTTTGCAAGTTGCATTGAGTGATGAACACAACTGCAGCCGTCTTTCCTGCGTGAACATGAACATGGCCTCTTTTTGAGAATCATGGAATGAATTAAGTTCATGCACCCAGGTACCACTGTAGATGGGTTAATTATTTGCCTTGGTTACTTTTCTCTCCTTGCTGGGACAAAATACCTAACACTCAAAATAAAGGAAGGCAAGGTTTATTAGCTCACTGTTTGTGGAGGTTTCAGTCCATAATCAGCTGGCTCCAAGGCAGAGTAATATGGCACTGGGGCAACACTTCAAGTCAGCAGCCAGCAAAAACAGCCAGGGCAAAAAGGGGGTTGGAGAACAAGCCTCTTATCCTCCCTGCACCGCTAGGCTACCTGCACCACCAGGGTGGGTGTAGCAATCAAACCACTTCTGTGCCCTCCTCTTACACAGGCAGAGGATATTTACAAGTAAGGATCCTCCATCCTTGCTGAGTCTTGCAGTTAAACTTGTAAACTTCTCAACTTGGCACAATATATCCACCATAACATTATTCTTGGTGGACAGTTTTTCTCAGACCTTCTGGTAGGTTACAGGAAGTGTAGTAAAGCTGTGTGAAATACGTTAAAGGATCCTGAAGTCTGAAATACAAACTTGTATATAAACCTTCCATTTTTCCTCTAACTCAGTTCTTTATTAGAAACACTTGATTTGGTCTTGGTTTGTGAAATATTCAGCACTTTATGAAATGTTTAATGTGTTAATTATTTTTGGTAGAGCAGATCAGGGAATAGATCAATGCATATTTTTTACCTACCATGTTTACTTAAAGATCTGAATAATTCCTATTATCTAAACTAAATTTCAAAAGAATGCAACCAATTTCAACCATAGCAACTTTATTTTTACATATGTAATTTAGATCTAAGAATATAATTATTATTAACATTTTTATTTTAAACATACAGAAACTGAAACTCAGAGGATCAAATAACTTGCTCAGTGTCTCACAACTGTTAAGTGTGCACACAAGACTGAACCAAGAACTGTCTCACATTTCATATCCTGTTAATATAGATTGAATATATATTTCTCGGCTGGGAGTCTTCATTCTTTCTTCTTACTGTAATTTAAATAATTCTCCTAGGAAGCAGAAAAGAAGTAACAAAAACAAAACAACCCCAAAGTGTTCAGACACCAGTGTAGGAACTTAACCAGACTTTTATTTTTCATTAACCAAGCATTGAAGAAGAGTTTATTTACTTTTAAATTCCATATAAAAAAGTGTGATAGTTTATGTTATGAGTCTGATTTATTTTATTTAACAGGATGATCTTCAGTTCCACCCATTGTCTTGCAAATGATATTGCTTTCATGTTTCTGGCAAAATAAGTCTACCTCTCATTTATGAATCACATTTTCTTAATCCATTTATCCCTTGATGGCATCTAGACATTATAACTTAGCTATTGTGGACTCTGCTGCAATAAATACAGGTATAAAGACGTGTCTGTAGTATGCTGTCTTTAATTCTTTTGATAGTATACCAAAGTCTGGGATAACTGAGTTAAACAGTGCTATATTTTTAGTTTCTTGTGGAACCGCCATACTAATATCTATAGAAGCTCTACTAATTTATGATCCTACCAACAGTTTAGAAAGATTTCTTCTAGATATGCTTGACAGCAGGTTTTTTGTCGTCGTTGTTTTTGGTTTGTTTTGTATTCTTGTATTCTTGACTGAGATAAAATGTTATTTTAAATATGTTTTGATCAAGTGGAGAAGAAATTTTGTATCCCATGTAGAATATAGTTAGCAGTTATGACATATACTAAGGTGGTACAGCAAAATGAGGGAATGATTCAGTTATGTTCTTAAAGAACAGTTTCTTAGAAACAAAACTGAATTAGCCTATTTATATTCTTTTACCTTATGGTACTTTCTAACAGTGTTTGACTCTAATATACTATCCCAAAATCTCATGCTATGTATCTATGCTTTTGTTTTTGTAAAAGGAGCTAAAATAGAGATTTGACTATATATATTTAGTTTCTTAGTTTTATTTCTAAATTTTTTTTTGCTTGGAGATAGGTACATATTATACTCGCCATTATTTACATTTAAAAGGCCTCTTATAGTTTACTTTGTTTGGAATATTAAATTATGGGGAACACTATGCTCATATGTGGATTCATGTCTTGATGAATTCAGCAGCTAGCTGAATGTGTTGTTAAGATAAATACCCTGGTTGGTGGTGGGTCACTGGGGATGTAACCTGAACAGATCTCTCTCTCTCTCTCTCTCTTCCTCTTTTTTTCTCTTTGCTTCTGGTTCAACATGACCTGAGCTTTCCTCTACTAGCCCCTCCTACTGTACCATTTTTGCCCTGGAGCCCACTGACCAAGTGCTAAAACTATGAGTCAAAATCAACCTGCCTTCCTTCAAATTGTGGGTGTCAGGAGTTTTGTCTCAGTGACAAGAAAGTGACTAATAATCACTAAATGATGTTTACTGCCTGTATTTTTCTAAATCTGTGATACTTTTATAAGTAGAACTTTTTCTTTACTCTCATCTTCTAAATTTTAAACATCACTTTCCAAGGTGCTTCATTACCAAACTGTTCAATTTGAATATACAATATTTCTAGGGCCTTTCCTTTAAGCCTACCAGTATCTATTATTTAGAGCTATCAATGTTCAAATATACTGCTTGCATCTCCTTCTCAAGTATGGAGAATAACTTTCTGGGTTTAAACTTTGCATATATATTTTCACATCTTAGCCACCACAGTGATTACTAAACTGCTTTCTCTTTAGTAAATTATCTGATTCTCTGTCTAATTGTGTAATATGGGCTTGCCTGGACTGAGCTTTTTCATTTATTTCTCAAGTTACAGGTATGTTGAATCGTCATCTTTCCTTCTGGTTAATTTGCAAATTTGAAATATGAGTGTTTTTATCAGATTTCTTTTTACCCATTTTTAAATAATTTACCTATTTTTACCTATATTTAAACATAGATAAAGACTTACATTGCTACTGTTATTGTCATTAATTTTATATTACTCTTTAATTAAAAGTAGGACAAAGTCATATGTGAAAATATGGAAGCAAAATAGTCCTCCTGACCTCAGCTATGTATGTATTCAAGTTTTAGATTTGATAAAAAATAACAGAAACATTTATCAGAAGGCAATCTTTTCAAAAGTGTTTATTTGCTGGATTGGTTACAAAGTTATTCTTCTAAAGGGAAAAATGTAGATTCTAAAGGATAGTAAATATTCTCTCATAACTATGAATCCTTGCAGTTACAAATTCAAAATTGGCTTCACAGAACTACTTTAAATACTTTGCATTCTCTATGATGCATAAAGATTCCATTCTCTTAATGTACAGTTGAAGAAGCAAACAGTATTTTCAGTTTTATTTTATTTTATATATCTACACTGTTATGAAGGTAGCATGGTGCTATGGTTTGTGCCTAGGTGGCCCCTCCAGCCTCATGCTGTCATGGAGGTGGCTGAGTCTAGTATTTGTGATTGGTTCATGGTCTGGCACTGGGATTGGTGGTGTGAGTGCTGCTCCTGCCCAGGGACAGAGTCAGCATACAATATAAGGGAGGGAAGTAGGCTTCCTTTTTCCCCCTTTTGCCCTGACTCTCTCATCATTTGTGGCCACCCTGAATGGCTGTCCCTCAGCCATGCCACTCTGACTTGTAACCAGCTCAGTATGGACTGAAACCTCCAAAAACTGTAAGAAAAATAAACTTTTTCATTTTGGGCATCAGGTATTTTTGTCTCAACAAGGAGAGAAAAGTAACCAAGACACAGATTTTAATCTGTCTTCATTTAATATTCATTTTTGATTTCTTGTATGACATACTACTTTACTCATAAACCCATACTTTTCTTAGCTAGTATTTTATTTGTTATTACATTCCTATTTTATGTGTTGTTCTTCAAATTAATGATTTTTCACTTTTTTCAGCATATAAATATATCTTAAATTGAACCCTTCACATTAAAATATTTTTGTTTAATTACAAAATATAGCTCACAGAGATAAATATTGAACAATGACTTTGAAAGTCCTTAATTTTAAGCCAGGCATCAGTAGCTCAAGAATATCTATTTTAATGAATAAACTCATTAGAATTTTAAAAATCATTACAAATATACTGGGTAAAATATGAATATTATTTGATCTTTGTTACCTCTGGGGTAAAGAGCAGGGAAATGGCAAGTATAATGCTTAAACAAGAGGCCATGATAATTTTTTTTTTTAATGTAGACTGGGATTCCATTTGGGATTCCATTGCTTTTGCATACATGAATTAATGCATTAAAGGGAAGATACAAAATTGAAAAACATATAAATAGCTTATTTGTTAAAATTTAGTGGGACAATGTAAAAATAAAGTATTCCTTAATTGAACTATACATATACTTTATATAAACATATATTAAAGTATGCATATATATTTGGGTTGTAGCTTTGAAAATAATTACATACACTGTAAAATCTTTACAAGTTGGACTTAGTTTGAAATCAGCAAATTAGCTAAATTATTTACTTCTTATAAGTCCTAATTATTATCAGCAAGCTTCAGAAGCTAAAGAATGGAGCTCTGAACCAAGATTTTATGTAAAAAACATAAAATTTATACGATGTTTATCTAATTTTGATTGCTGTTCCATGAATCAAACAAGTATATTGAATAACAAATTAAATGCAAAGTCTATAAGATTTCAATATATTTAATGAAATAGTGAATAATCTGTCAAATAATTTAACAAAAATCATTACCTATTATTTTTATTTACTTATTCTATATAAAATATTTGTATCTAATTTATTTAAAAACAGTATATAATTTCTACTCAAAATCCTAGAATTTTCACATTTATTCTAAACCAGGATATAGTATTTTTGAAAAGAATGTGATGATTTTTTCCTACATTGATTCTCTTTCTAAATGATGTGAAGTAAGTTTCAGCTAGTAATGCTTAATTTCTGACAGCAATTTGAATTTGCTGTAGCATAGAATTTTACAATTTAAAATGTTTATAATAATAAAGTTTATTGCCCATTTAAGTTCCCAACATTTTATATTATTTCAAAACTAGGTAATATTAAATTGTTACAAAATTTTACCAATCTTCATATAGTTTGTCAATAATATAACTTGATAATATTTATAGCCAGGGATTTAGCTCAGCAGAATAAGTGCCTGCCTTGCAAGCTTGAAGTTGTCAGTTCAATCCCCAGTACAAAAAAAAAAAAAAAAAAAACACCAAATATTTATAAATAAAACCAATACAAAACATCCTGTCAAGAATCTGTTAGACTTTTGTAAAATTATGTGGAAGACCAATTATTTTGGACTTAAATATAACAGACTAGTAACTACTAAATATTTTACAGTTCTTAAGGTCTCATACCATTTTGTTTCATTTAATTAGCTTATCTCTCATTAGAAGCATCTCTTCTGAAATGAATTAAATGAACAAAATCACTAACTAGCCTTGAAATAATCACAAAAAAGCAGCTATTTTCCTGAGTCAAAAGATTATTTTCAGGGTGAGTGAATTTATATTATCATTAGGAAGATATAAATTTCCATGGGTTATAACCTATCTAAATAATAATGAAATTCAAGTTAAAATTTTGTTGACTATTATGGATGAAAATAATCACAATTAAATGATTAAACTTAAATTAGAGAAATGTATACCAGATACATTTTGCTCTTTATCTGTGCAAATGTTTCTTTCTCCCTCTTTTCTTCTCTCCTCCTTTCTCTTTCTTCATCCTTTCTCTCTCATCTTTCTATGTACCTATATCACATTCCTATAACTTTACAGTTAATTTTTATTTTATTCAAAATTATGTGAAGGTAAGTGCTTTACTTAAATTACAATGTTATTAAAAGTAACAGTAAAAAAGAATGATTCTTGAACAACCTACATTATCAATTACAAAGTTAAAATTACATGTAAACAGAAAGGTTTTTAAAATAATATCTCTATTTTGTACTTGGAAAGTCACTTATTAAGGTATTTAATACTTTTAAGCACAAAACTTTTAACACAAGTGCCTCAAATTTTCATATTAAGGTATTTAATACTTTTAAGCACAAAACTTTTAACACAAGTGCCTCAAATTTTCATATTAAACTATACAGATTTCTGTTGTCTCCTAATTTTTCTAAACATACAATGCAAGTTTAACTGAAATTGCAAAAACAGAAATGATCAAATTCGTATTGGAATTCATATAGCCATATATAGTGGTTGATTGGCATCTGAGTCCAATTTCTGTTTCTATAACAAGTTGAAGTTCATTTGGTGCATGTTCTGTGGACCAGGAAATCCAAGGGCATGAAGCTGACATCATGCTCTCTGGGTGCGTATCTTTTTGGCACAATCATGAGAGTGCAGAAGGCATCACATAATGAAACAAACAGTTATGCCACTATTAGTACTCT
The DNA here is from genome assembly GCA_004027455.1 of Hydrochoerus hydrochaeris. Lineage (NCBI taxonomy): Eukaryota > Metazoa > Chordata > Mammalia > Rodentia > Hydrochaeridae > Hydrochoerus > Hydrochoerus hydrochaeris. The sequence continues at coordinate 15,047 of PVLA01001930.1, read as the reverse complement.
TCTCAGAGCTACTCATGCCATCATGGAGACCTCACCAGCATAACCGCCTTTTTGTTTATTTTTGTTATATTGTTTTCTGAACCATGACTTCTTATTTACTTCCCAAAAAACCCACATCAAAATACCCTGAACACCTGAATTTGGAGCTTAATTTTCTAATACATGAATTTTGGGGGAAATATTAAAACCTGAATAATTAACAGAAATAGAAAGAACAAGGTTTCAGATCTACAATCTATATGACTTGAGTCTGATGTTGACTACAAGATAGAAAATAACAAATAGAACAGAACAGTGGATTTTCACATATATTTAATTACTTTTCAACAAATGTCTAAATGTCACTTAATGGAGGTTGTATAGTATTTCCATAAGCATTGCTATCAATAACTGAATATTTATTTCTAAAAAATAAACTTTGATCCTGTCTTTCTTATACAGTATAAAAATTTAGCTCAATAATGAATGCAGATGTGTAAATGCTTAAGCAAACCAACTTCTATGGAAAAAATACAAGAAAATCTTTTGATCTTAGATTGATGAAATCTCAGACACACACAACATTCATTATATATATATATATATATATATATATATATATATATATAAAACATTTAATTCATAAGTGTGCTTTATTAGAAAAACATCCCTTTGGGTGTGAAACACTGTTAAAGCATTTAAAAGGCAAGTCCTAGACTGAGGTAACACACCTGTAATTTTCAACTACAGTTATGTACTGACATTAAGTGGCAATAATACCTTGAAATATTTTGTATATTTTTATCCTTCTAATATTGCTTATCATTCAACTAGTTGTGTGAAAAGAGAGAACATGTAATTCAGTTTTAATGTTGAGCAAAAAATGAATTTTTTCCATTTTTGGTTTTAAAACATTTTTCACACTTATCAATATCTATTAGATTTTATTGTGAAATACATTTTTTTTCTGTATCTGTTATTTACTCTGAGAAGTAGTGGAAGATGTTAGTTTATCTTAACATGAGGCTTTGATATACTTATCATTGTATATTCCATTTCTATGATAGTGACATAGAACACAGAATTTCTGTACTCATTTTTTTCCGCTTATTTTTCCACTGACACAAGATGATGGTGTTCTTTCATACTATAAGCAGCACTGAGGTTTCCATTTCTATAAGAACTGTACTCTTTGATGCTGAGAAATTTTCTCTCCTATTTTAAGTTTGTAGGTCCTTGAGACTACTGTCAAGATCTATTTAGATGCTCTTAGTAAATTCTTAAAAATCATTACTTTTTAATCAAAATTATAAGCTCTGTAATTCATAGCATTCTGGCATATAGAAATTTGGTATTGCCTTTCTCCATATCATTTTAATTGGTCCCAGTACTAAACAGGTAAAAGATAGCTACTAGTTTTTAAAGACTGATGAGGAATTTGAAAGGTAAAATATAACTCCATAGTTGAACCTAATCCACTTTGTCTTTAACAGTGTAAAAATAGTTTATTTCTGTTCAAAAGTTGGTGTTTTCCTCACCCAAATCACGGCTACTACCCCAAAATAAGTCTACTAAATAGTGAGTTGACCATAACCATTTCTTTTTCACCAAAGATAACTGGTGTGGGTTAGATATGGAATGTGCCCGCAAAAGCCCTGTGTGCTCAAAGATGTGAATTTCGAAGATGTTTGGACAATGCGAGGTTTACCCATTGATAAATCCATAGTTAAGCATGATGTTAGGAGGCGGGGTCTGGTTGAGTAGGAGGCAAGTTTCAAAGGTTGGAAAGGCTGCCTTCCTCCTTGGTTCCTCCTTTCACACTCTGCTTCCTGGCCTCCGTGATGTCAGCAGCTTTAGCTTCCCTGAACCTTTCAGATACCCTTTCTGTGTTGGAGTCAACTGATTATAGACAAGCCCTCTGAAAACTGTAAGTCAAAATACACCTCTCCTCCTTTAAATTGTGGGTGTCAGGTATTGTGTGTCAGCAACCGGAAAGTGACTAAGGTGATAACCCTCCTCACAATATTATTTTGAGCTTCTAAGAGACCATATTTTGCAGGTTAAACTTGAGTCACTTGTAAATGGATATGCCTTGAGACTACAATGTTAAGCCAGATAAATATGACACAAGTTTAAATAGCAATGCTTTCTCACATAAAAAACCTGAAATATAATAAAAAAGCCAAATAAAACATGATAGGACACAGGGAGATAGACATTTTCTCAAAGAAAAGAGGACTTTTAGATGGGGAAAAGAAGGGAATGGGATGAAAAAAATTAAGATATGTTGTATTCATGAACCAATTCCCTATGAGGCAGGTAATCATTATGCATTGCAAAAATGTACTGATAAAAAATTAAAGAGTTAAGAGATTAATATAAAAGGGTGTTTAAATAAAATGATATTTTGTAATGTGATTTTTATTAATCCAAAATAGACATTCAATGTAAATTATATATTACATTTTCACTGACCAATTGTAGATCTATACACCTAAAACATTAAAATGGCCGAACCTTTAGGAATAGGTTATTTTTTAATAAAATAAAACCACTGATAAATGCAAATTTCCACAACTCCAATTAACCTTTTATCATCTGTAACTAAAAACAGTAAATAAATCTTTCTTTTTATTTATCTGAGTTGAACTTCATGCTTATGTTTATGCTGTTTTCATCACACGTCACATTATCTATGTAAATGTTGAAGTCTCTTCAGCTACATTGCAATGGAGGGGGACACGTACCTATAACTTCAGTGTTTTTATAGCTCTAATGCTACATTTCAAAGCAATAGAGATATTATACATAGAAATCCTTTGATGTATTTTGTATTTTATTTTCTATCACTCTCCCAGCAATGTGTTCTTTGTCTCCAAGACTTTCATCTTCATATGTGCTAAACATGTAAGTCTGGTATTTTAGGTTATTTTGGTTCAGATTTTCATATATTGTTGGATCCTATTATTTAAATCTAAAGTTCATACCACAACAACTTTAAAACAATGCATTTAATTATTACTTTGGATTTAGTTTTTTTTTTAATTTTTAAATTTTTTTAACTTTTTATTATTTTGAAGGTAGTAAAATACAACAGAACAAGATGGAATAAAGCCAATTGAGACAGTGCAGTGAAATTGGTACAGAACTTCACAGCAGGTTACCAGGATAAGACTAATAGGTACCATAGTATATCTCACTATCTTCACAATAGTTGTTCTTTCAATCAGGTATAGCAAAATCAAAGGAAATACAGAACATTATAAAATTTACCAAAACAGAATATTGAATAGAGCAATACCGTTAATCAGAACAAAGCAAAACAGTGATAAAAAGTTTTGCCTTCAAAGAAATGGTAGAAGGAAATACCTTTTATTTGCTATATTGCATATGGTCAACCTCCCAAGAGATGCTCAGATCTCTGGCTCCCAATTACTAAGGCGGGGGGATGGGATGTTTGATTTTCAGTCTGCGCACCAGTAGGCTCACAGCCTCTTACCAGAGAGGTGAGCTGGTTGCTTGGTTCCTCAGCACCCTAATTTCCAACATGGCATGGATCTCCGAAGACACTGATAGTTCTTGCCCTGGGGCGGCAGCAGCTTGCCAGGCCACAGACAATTACCAGGGTATCGAGCTGGTTGCTTCTGGATTTAGTTCTTATGTGACTTTTTTTCACTAAATTTTATTTTATCACAGCATATATATATATATATTTTTTTTCAAAGTGGATTATTCCTGGGTCACATTTAGAACTCATCAGTATGTGTTAATAAAGTACATACTTACTGACTGAAATACCTGGGTTTGACCACACACAGTTAAAAAAAGATTCTTACTATTCCTAGGTTTATTAACATTTTTCTAATAGTTATTTTAAAAAAAGGAAAACAAGGAACATTTCATATGTTTTACATTTCAGAATTACATTTTAATTCCTAAGACCAACTATGTAAAATTGTCAAAATCTGGAATTTCAAATTTGAGAGAAGACATTTATGTGTGACAAAATAGCATACATTTCACAGCACTGAAGGCAAATATTAAATAGAATGCTTTTAAAAAGGTTAAAAATTGAATGTACTGCTGATTCTAACCTCAGAATTTTTAATAAATAATATTTCATAAACTAATTAGAAGTTAATCTTTCTCAGAGCTACATGTCATAACAGAAAACTTAGAGATTTTATGTTAAATTAGTAATTAGAATGAATGCATTTGACAATTTGTACAAAATTGTTATGATTTCCAAACTGCATGAGCATAGCATTTTTCTTTGGCAGCATATTTTGTGACCATAACTATCCTACGTATTCTATTTACTTCACTAAATCATCAATCACATTGCTGTGGTCAAGATTTTCACATATTATTTTCTTCTATTGTAATGCTAGATAAATTTTTAGAATCACTCCAAGTTCTTAGTTTGTGAATTAACTCCCATTTGAAAAAATTATTTTTTTCTCCACTATTATCAAAAAGAATTTTAAATAAGTTTGTAAGGATCACAGATGTTAATGAATAAAATATGTATGCATACATATATAAAAAGAATGAAGTTACAAAAATTAGAATTAAATCATTTTCAAATAAATTATGATATAAATATAGTTTGACTATTTTCTATTTTTTAATAGTTCAGTCTTTTCAGAAATTAACTTTTTCAAATTTCTCTATATGGAATAGCGTCATTTTCTCAATTAGTTAAAATTTCTTTAGTAATTTCTATAATTGGATAATATTTTTAAAGAGTATAATTTCACCTCATAACAAACCATCTTATATCTACATAGGTATGCAAGCTCATTTCTAAAATCTTTCACTTTTACTTTGCCTCCCTAGAAGTGTGCTTGCTCGCCTGTGGCCCATTTGCATGTGTTTTAAATATGGATGTGCTTTTGCTGTTATAACCACCGTTATTTACTTCATTCTAGCCCTGCAAAGTACATACAATTTTCTATTTCTTGTTTTTGTTTTTTTGGTACCGGGGATCAAACTCACTACCTCGTGCTTGCAAGGCAGACGCTTATGCCGCCGAGCTAAATCCCCAGCCCCCAATTTTTCTATTTCTTATCAAGCAACTTTACAGATTGAAATGTTAGTTCATTTCTTCTTAATAGTAGAAGATTTCATACATACTGGTTATAAAACTACATCCGATAACCTTTGCATCTGATTAACAAGCGTATTCTAGCACTTTATTGTTTTTTCAAATCTATCCTTTTTCTTGGACCAGACTTTAAAGTCTCTCAATTATTCCTGTTTGTCCTACTGAAAGCAAAGCGAAAGTTCAAGCAGTTCTGAAAGCAGCTAAGTTAGAAAGCTGAGGGTTAAAATTGAGTATTAATATTATAAGATCTCTCTCTCTCTCTCTGCATGTATGTGTGTGTTGACATAATTTAAAAGTTAAAAAGTGTCTATAGAATAAAGCTATGCAACAATAAATACAAGTTTTCAGAGTCAACCAAGGCAAAGGGGTTATCTGTAGGTAGGTATAAAAAAAATGTTTCATTAACCCAAGTTTAACAATCAAAGGATGTAAGAATGGACATCCAGGCAAAGTTATTATGTCCATAGGTCTGACAAAAAGAATTAGTAAGGTGAACATTTGAGAGGATTCATGTGAATTTTTCTAGCATACTCAGGATATGTAACACCAAACTAGAGGAGAATACTTCTCTACTTCTCAGTTTGTTCCCTTAAATCCTTCCGCTTTTTTCCATAGCTGGTTTAAGAACATAGATGGAGAATGTGTTGTGAAAGTGAATCAGGAAAAATAAGCTCAGGGCAGTTTTTTTGTTTGTTTTTACAAAAATCTTTACAATTTTTGTTTCATCAAAGATTCCCTAAAATATCTTACCTGGGGTTAAACATAGGCAGGAGTTATAAGTACATGCACAATTTTTTTTTAATTTAGTCTAGAATTTTGACCTCAACCTTGATTGTAGCATTAATCAACCATACACTATAGCAGACTGCAAATAAATAATCTTTATCCAGTGCACGGGCATTGCTATAGAAAAAACTGGAATTTGGCTTTTAAACAAGTAAATTATTAAAGGAGGGTTAATTTGTTTTATTTTCAACACTTAGCCCCTGAAGAAGCATAACAAAATTTTTTTTAAAAGGATGAAATACTTATGATTTTAGGATAGTTTTAACTGGTTCCTCTTTAGAGAACTCAATATTTTTAGGACTTATTTATATGCCTAGGTTCAGACACAAGTGAGAGATAAATCAGATATATAACTTCTATGGTCCTTATTTTTGGTAGTTTATCTGCATTGTAAATACTTCATATTTTATGTTGGGTAAAAAAATTCTTGAGAAATTAACAAGAATATTATTTTTCCTTTGTTGATTTTTAGAGATGAACTTAAGAAAAATTGTGACTAATATGACATTTATTTTACCCTGTTAGTATTACATAAATTACTGCAAATGTCTGCCCTTTACAGTTAATAGAATATAATTTATATGCTTATTTTCCTGTCTTTTTACTCCTTAATTTTTTCTCTTCCCACTACCCACACAGCATCTCAGTTGTTTTAATGGACTCCATCTTTTCATTCCTAACAAACACCAACCTCAACAGACTGCTGGAAGGGAAAAGTTCTAATACTTGTTTTCAAAGGAATAAGCTGTTAATAATGAGCTAATATGATCTTTACCACCATTACTCTTTTTTCAGCGCCACGAAACAACCTAGGTCCATGAGCATGCAGTGCAAACTTTCTGTGCCTAAACTGTCTTCTGAGTTCTATAAGATACTATTTTAGATCCTAAATTAGTTACGGCAGGTGAGAAAAGGCTCTTTGCATTTAATCTACCAATTTTGTCCCAAAGGAAGTTACCTTGTCTTATTTTACCTCTTATCTTCTCTGTAGGTTAAAATCATGTATATATGGGTAAATTTATGGCTTAGTATCAGTGGGATTTATAAAAATGATATTTTTGATCTCTTATGCACAGCTGAAAGTATACAGTCCCTCTTTTAATTTTATTAACTTTATACAGATATGTATCTTGTAAAACTTTCTGCTTGTTATTCTTCATAAAGTCTTTGTATAATTTTAGTTAGAAGTTTCTTCTCACCAAATGAATGCCTACACTCTAGGCTGGTGTGCCAAATATTTTCAAGAACTTTTTTTTTTAATTTTAAAGTGAAAAGCAAAGAAATAAAAGTTTCAAAACAGGCTAGTAAGATAGTAACAATAATGAATATATAACATATCATTGTCTCTGTAGTAGTTATTCAGAGCACAAGAAATATTGTCTAAAAATATTAGCACAAACCTTTCTTTACAATGAACTGAGAAACTAGCTGTATAACTGTATTAACTATCTTGTGTGTATATGTGCATGATTTTTTTTTCCTTTTCCCTTCCTTCCTTTCTCCTTTCCCTTATCCAATTTCTCTTTGCCTTGGAACAGTTTCTTCCCAATTCCAATATCTTTTGTACATTTTGGATCTTTTCTTCAGAGTCATGAGTAGGTTCTGAGGTGTAAGTCTCACTCCCCATAATCTCATCTAACATGGCTTAAATCACAACTAACCAAAGTGAAAAGCAAGTAGCGCTTTGGGAGTTCTCTAAGTCAGTGTCATTCTATATGCACAGGTAAATCTACTGATTTTAGACTTTTAGCCTCCGCTGTATTGAAGATAAAAGGAAAGCTAAAACAGCAATGCCTGATTATCACCTTAACATATCATGAAGTTCAACAGTCAGAATTCTCATTCCTGTCAATCTTCTTAAGCAGAGGTCTGTAAACTCCGTCTGCAAAGGAATAAGCAATATATATGTTAAGTTTTGCAAGTCATAGGACCTCTGTGTGTGCTACTTGACTTCAATGCTGAAACACTAAAGTGACTGTAGACAATACATAACAAATAGGTATGGCTTCTTTCCAATAAAACTTCATGTTAGTTTCACCTAATTGTAACTTGTTCTTCTTTTGAAAGAAGTGAACGTGCCCTGGGTAACAAAAAGGTATGTGAATGATACGTGTAATAGAGGCAAAGCCCAGTCTAGGTCAGTCGGCCCTTTTCTATCCAGCAATCATGTGAGCTAACAAATTTTACTAATAGTAATATAAATAAATGCTAGCTAATATTATTATATTGACAACAAATTTTAGTTTATGGGCCATACAAAAACTGGAGAGGCCAGATTTGGTCTGACCCTGTCATAGTTTGTCCCTTTCACGAGTGGTTGAATTTTTTCCTTTTTTTCTGTGTTTTTCTCCAAGAAAATGGAGAATAGTACCCTGTGAAAGTAATTCTACAAGCCTATTGTAGAGGAATCAAATTGAATTTTTTCTCATAAGAGATTTTGATTGTAAAGAAATTTAGATAAATGAGAATAATTTTCTACAATGAATTTCGTTGTCTAGTGACATTGCTTGGATTGGTTAGTCATTACTCTGTTAACAGTTTTCCTGATCTGGACTTGATATTTTATAATTCTTGTTTAATTCACCACATGTGTCTGGGACTCCAATCCACTGTCCTGAGACAGGCTTCACCCCTCCCTCATGCCTGACTCACTACCCTGCATAACTGCTGCGTTTCATTGTCTGTCACTGTTGACAAGTTTTAAAAAGAAATAAAACGTCTCCTTGGATATTTTTTCGTTTATACTTTAAATCATACAGTGATGCTATTTAATAAGTACTTCCACAGGATACCTTATTGTGTGTATAATGCTGGAAAATCTACAGCCACCTGATTCCCTATTGTCTTCCAAATACCTGCAATCAATAGCTTAGTGTGGTATTTTCCAGACAAAAAGTGCATTTATTGTTGAAGGAACAAATCCTATTCTTAGGTCTTCGACAGTCTCTGCCTTTGATTCCTCAAATGGACCTCCTTGCCCTTTTCTTTTCCTGCTCTGCCTGAATCTGATTTATTTACATACCGAACAACCATGGATTTACATTCTGAAATAGCATGGCAGGTTAGTCTTTCTGGGCTTTAATTTATAAGCTCATTTAAAAGTTTCCTGTACAGAAGAAAGTAAAAAACTTCCTCTGCATTAAAATAGTAACACCATTTTTCCACTTTTTCCAACACTTTTTCTAACAAAAAACAAATTTACTATGTAACTACTGTTTTTATACTACAATATATAAACATTTCAGGAGTGTAAATAACATCCTCCAGTGTCTTGTATTCTCTATCCACGGAGATAACCTTTATAAGAATTTCTCCTGTACTAGTTTTGGGGATTTGCCCCTTACATTCCAAAACTACTTTAATCAATTCACGATGAAGTGTTTTGGGGCACTTGTGTAGTCTTTATCATGAATGACAAAGTTTGATTTTACTACTTCCACTTTGTTCAGTTACTAAGACATATTGTCATTTTCTTCTCTTCTTTTGTCATGCAAATATCTTCAACTGCTAGGAGTCCTACTTTTTACGAAATAGCTCTAAGGTTACCAAACAGTATTCAAGAGTCAGATTTATCTTGGTTTTGTGTGTGTATAATCCTAATATAATGCACTAAAATGCAATGTAACTACCAGATGGGTGTTGGGTTGCAATGGTAACTTTATACACATCTTCTTACATCTGCTTTTTTACCTTCTCTTATGCAATAGCGATTGGCATTTTCAATATGTTTTTGAAATTACACACCTACATTCTGTTTCTTAGTTTTAAAGCCAGGATCTCAAATCTCTTCCCTATACAAGGACAGTATCAACCCCCTGCCTTTCCTCTCCAGCTTCATTGTTCCACAGTCAGAAGCACATTAATTTCACTTTTTCAGTGTTATTCTCAGTTATAATATTCATTGAAAATAAAAAAGGATTGTTCTTGGTTTGTTCATAGGCTGGCTATAAAACCTCAAAATGCTAAACATTATTTATGTTATTATAATTATTATGATTATGCATCTTTTATGTATTTACTAGAGTATTATCTATGGTTACATTTCCTTTATTGTGATTTAAATATTTTTGTCCCTGAGTACTTCATGGGGAAATTTTCCTATTAGCAAGTACGAAGAATTGTCTTATGCTATTGTTCAATTTTTGTTATAATTTGCTTCTCACTTTAGTTTTGTAATTGGACAGAGTTGGTAAATATTTATTTTTGGAACTTCTGCTTATATTTTTATTGCTAAACTTTAACTTACATTTTGTAAAACTAAAAGGATATTTATTTAAAACTCTAACCCTTACTATGCTCTTCCCTGTCTTCCATATTATATGTGTTGTTTCCAGCATTTAAAGGCTTCTCACTTACTTTTTCCCTACAGTTTTCTCGATTATATCCTCAAGGAATATATTTAATGCAAGTAAATTTCTGAGCCTTTAATAGATTGAAAATGTGTTTTGATAACTCTATTTGAGAGATTTTTTTCCCAGAAATTTAAGTCTAGTTTTGAATAATTATTTTTATTTCTCAATTCTTCCAATGGCAATATTCTCTTGCCTTGTAGGATCAAATATTGCTTTTAAAGAAAACAGTTATTCTCTCTGATGTGCATGCTTTGGCTTTGTGGTTTTATATTGTTGTTCTGTGTCATAAAAAGACATAAAAAGTGTTTACTGCAAAAGGGAAGATAGGACATTTTAATGGCTCCACAACTCACATGATCTCAATTTCTGCTGTTAACATTACAATACTAAGACATCAGTAGATGAAATGTAAATAATCAGTTAGGCTGTGTTCCAATAAAGCTATTTATAGAGAATAAATTTAAATATTATGCAATTTCCAACTGTGAGAATTATTATGCTTTTTCTACAACTAAAAATATACATTCGTTATTTGTGGGCCATACAGCAATTTAGCATATAGATTGGATTTTACTCATAGAAAGTAATTTATGGACCTCTATTTTAAGGACTTTTGGAGGCCTTAGGAAGGGAAGGCATGAATCACACTACAAAAACATAGTAATTAAAATAATATGGCATTGCTATAAAACAGACATGCAAACAAATAAATAGAAGTAAACAGGAAAGAAATTTATAATCTACAGTCATCTAACATTTAGGAAGTGAATCAAGAAGGCGCAACAAATAAATGATTTTCTCTTAGTAATGATCCTTAAAATTTTTTTGTCTACTTGCAGTACAATATAATTCAACACTTATCTTATATCACATGTAAAAGTTTGTTGAAATGGATTAAATGCCAAACATAATAGCTGAGGTACTCTTAGGAAAAAAAAAAAAAAACAGGGGAAAAGATCCATGGCATTGGTCTTAAAAATAACTTTTCTGACAGGATATCTAAACTATAGGTAACCAAAGCAAGAATAAACAACTGGAAATAAATAATACTAAATATATATTATACAGCAAGAAAATGCTCAAGAAAATGATATACCAGCACATATATTAAAGGAAAATATTTCCATGCCCAGATATCTATCTAATGAGAGGTTAATAGATAAATATATAAAAATGCATGCAATTTAGTAGCATAAGTAACTAGATAAATTAATCCAATTACAGAAAGAATAAAGGACCTGGATACCTTTCTTCAAAGATACATAAACATTGCCAACATGTATGTGTGGGAAATTGATCTCAACAACTCAGTTATTGGGAATGCCAATCAAAAGACAAAAATATCATCTTATATTTATTAGACAGTGTAAAAAATGTTCCATAACTCACAATGGATCTATATTTCAATAAATCCATCGGAAATTGAGACTATCATCAGATCAAAGTATATTTAGTATATATAGCCTGTCATACATTGCAGTTCTGCCACATAGTACACAGTAAAATATAGGTAATTTCTCCTTGAGGTTGAGTGGCTGATTGGGACCTGTCATTTTGCATCCACTGTTCAATATTTCAAAAGAATATCAGATAGCATGTTACTACAGTGGAACAAGAACAGAATTTAAAGTACAGTTCCTATTGAATGCATCTTGGTTTTACATCATTACAAAATCCAAAAACTGTAATTCAAAATATTAAGTTTCTATCATCTGTTTCTCCAAGGGAACTAAAATCGGTATCCTATAGAGATAATTGTATTCTCACATTTAAATGCAGCATGTTTTTGCAATATATGGAATACCATATATGCAATATATGGAATATATGGAATAGCCAATATATGGAAATAACCTAAGTGTTGATCAATGGATGACTGAAGAAATGATATGATAGATTCTTATCTGACATTTACTAAAAAGGATGTCTTTCCATATGCAACAACACAGATAAAACTGAAGAACATCCAGTAATAACACATGGAAAAGTACTACATCATCTGTCTAACATGTGAAACAAAAAGTAAAATATATAGAAACAGAAAATGGAATAGTAGTACCAGAACAGGATTGGTGAGGAAGAGAGGACAGAGGAATGTAAATGAAATGATTCAAATCAAATATGCAGTTATTTAGGATGAATATACCTAGAAATCCAATGCTTTGCTTAGGACTACAGTTAATAGTGTATTGACAATTTGTCAACATAATATTTTAAGTGCTTTTACCACACAAACACACACACACGCACACGCACACACACACACATTAACTATATTGGGGTGATGGACATGTCATCTGACTTGACTGTAATAATCTTCTTACTCTGTACATATACAGCAAAACATCATCTTGTAGACATTAAATATATACAGTAAAAAGAACTGATTATGTCTTCAAAGTTGGAAATTAGCACAAACAGAAATAAACATAAACCTTAATCATTTGCCATCTATAAATAAATGATTTGTTAATAATAAATTTCTATTTGTGTGAATACTGAGACTTCCCAGAAAGATAAATTACTACTGTATTGTTTACATAATATATTTTCTAATAATTGTAAGTAGGCTTACATATTACTAAGTCAGGTTTTACTCATTTCTGCTAAAAGTCAGCATTGATATGGTTCAGTAGTTCATGTGCTCATTTTTAAATGGATTTTTTTGTCAAGCGCAAGTCTTAATTACAGGCAGAGGAGGAGATTGTTTTTCTGGCACTGACACAGATATTTTAGGATTTTTTACTCATACCGACTGTAACAAAGTGAAATGTAATTCCTGACGGCACATTTTGTTGACAGAAAGCTAATGCTAAATAGCTCTTTCTTGGGGGCTCAGCATAGGAAACATACATATACAGTGATTATTTTTAACCTTTTTTGATGCTTTGATTCACTCATAAAATATAAGGAGGTTGTTTCTCTGATTATACTTGCGATGTTACAGAGAGTGAGGCAGTTTGCCTTAAAGTGTCTTTTTAAATGCAGAAACAGGAGTTGCTTTCAAACAGAAAAGAATCAATTTTCCAACTGTAAGTAGTTACTGAAAGAAAGGACACAGTTTATCAGTAGCTAAGTATGCCAGAGAGGAAATAACTGAGTTCTTGTGAGGACTGTGAAAAAGAGACACACATAAGGAGAAAGTATTGATTGTGCTTAGGGCTTAGTCATTGTATCAGAATGATCTGAATTTATATTGGACAGTTTGTCTAAGCTCTGAAACTTACCTGCTCAGCCCTTGTTTCTCTTTCCTTATTTCTTCTCTGCAATGAATATACCATGAATGCTCGGTATATGTTAGGAGATTTTATTAGTTATGTCAAGCTGGTAAACACAGAACAAAATCCTGCTCAAAAATAACACACCATATAGCTCAGCACTACCAATGTCCCACATTGATTTTTTCTTTTTTACACTCTGGAATTTATGCCCCACAGCATAGCAGAATAGATACTCTATGGGATTAATAAGTTCAAATCCTTTCAAAAGGTTTCTGTAGATACCCAGGCATCCAAAAATTAACTCTGGCAATGGGAAACTTTCAGAAGATAACAAAGTTTCTGTACTCCTATTGCAGTTCTTCTCAGTTTTGTGGATACTGCAGCGATGGCTTTTCTCTCTCTCTTCCCTTCAGTTAGAACCTTCTGTAGCTAATGTTACACTTCACTGTCACGCAGCTCCATTTTTGGCACCAGGGGAAAGTTGAAAAACCCCAACTATCCATCGTGATTTCACTGTGTATTCCAGTTGCCTTTTCCTCTAGAATGCTACAGAAATACTATTTTGGAGACCAGGAGAAGTAATTCTATTTTTTTACAGGTAAGATAAAAGCCTACAAAACATTTAAATTTTTTCCTGTTACAAGTTTTTCAAGAGGGTAAAATATGACTCACAGCTTATCAGAGGAAAGGTTGGCGCACACATAATATTTACAATTTAAAAAGCAGGGTAACTGTTGTACTAAAAGTTCATAAATTATATTATTTCCAGGAGTTAATTTTTATGAATATCAATTTATAAAATATACCAGCTACCCAAAATTATGTAAATTCATAGCAAATGTTAAATATTAAAGCTATTTGAAATAAATAGCTTGAAGTTAGTGTGAGTTGCTGATTATTTCCCTTATAAATTAATCACCGATAAAATAAACTGGAAATTACATTTCCTAAATAATGCCTGTGGACTCTTTGTAGTTTTTTTTTCCTATTAGAAAACATACTGCCCCCAAAAATAATAATGTTCAAATTTATGCTGCGTCTCAGTTTCAACCCTCAAGGGTTCTGTTCTTTGTGTTTTGAAGGGTGCATACTTATCCATAGGTATGGACTCCCAGCCTCCCTGCTTCCTACCTGTATGACCTTAAAGAAAAACTGCTGAGTTCATGTATAAAATGAAAATATTACTAAATTCCACAGACGTTAATGAATATTTGGAAATGCTGCTTTGATAGTTCATAGTTTATGGCCTGTCCAAATTGGAGGCAAAATAGATATATATATATAATGATCACATTCATCATAGGGAAAGAATTTGTACCTATATATGATGTATCGTGGTTCTTTTTTTACAAATTTACAAATTTGATCATCCCTTCAATCCCTCTTTCCCTCTTCATTTGCCAGAGTCCAGCTGCGGCAGGGCTAGGGTTTCCCAAAGGTGGTCAGGGAGTCGGCGATTGAGAGACAGAAAACACTGCACACCAGTCTGTGAGTGAATCTGAATCCACTTTATTTTTTAGAAGCTGGAATATATATATGCTAACCTTGGCAGCAACCCCCAGCCCCAAGCAGGAAGCGCCCCAGGCTTAGGGCCAGGCAGGG